>VXBJ01001179.1:724719-778663 GCA_013400055.1 Nycticryphes semicollaris
GGTAGCTGCATACTCGGATTCTGTCAAGCGCGTTGCTGCTGTGAAGGGTTGGGAGGGTTTGTGGGTGCTGCTTGTTTGGGTGAATGGTCATTTGCCAGTGAGCAGGTAAAGCCCTCAGATGTTTCTGCTGACGATAGGCTCAGCAGAGGAACTGCCAGCTTTAGCTGTAACACTCTTTGTTGCAAGTACTTGAATGGCTTGAATAGAACGGGTGTCTCCAAAGAGCCTTCCTACCTCTTTGCCTTGGAAATCACTGGTGGTGTGGCCATGGAAATCACTGGTGGGGTGGGGTGGCTAGCAGAAGTGAGCCCAGCTCTAACAACAAGCGAGGCCCTAATTTTCCTCTCCCCACATGAGTTTTGTGTGCTGGATGTGTGGTGTCAGCAAAGGATTTGGCCGTGAGACTTTGGTTTGGTGTTGATGGGTGGAATGTGTTTCTGCCCTGGGAATGAGAAGCACAGGAGGATCCTCAAGGGCTTGAACTTTATCTGTGAGCAGTGCCTGGTGTCTGCCCCCTGCCTGGGGGAGGGCTGTGAGGGTGTGCAGGGGCTCCGTGGTCCCAGCAGAGCCTGCAGCCCAGACCGCTAAGACCTAGTATCTGGCTGCCTGAGAGGAGTTTTCCCTTTGGGGTTGGAGATCATCTCCGGAGTCTGGACGTGATGAAAGGTGGGAGATTCAGAGTTGAGACCAGGGTCTGTGTTTGGCAATTGCAGGTGGAGCCTTGGTTTTGCTTGAAGATGAGTGTTTTTATTATTATTTTTTTTAATTCTCTCGAGTAGCTTTCCCCAGCCAAAGTCACTATCCCAAAAAAGGCTTGTAAAGGCGTCAGGAAGGTGGGCCGTGCCCGTGTATTGTCACTGATCTAAATTCACACTTCAGCTTGTCTTGAAAAACAAATCATGGAATCATGGAATGGTTGGGTTGGAAGGGACCTTTGAAGATCATCTAGTCCAGTCTCCCTGCCACGGCAGGGACATCTTTCACTAGATTAGCCCTGTCCAACCTGACCTCAAACACTTCCAAGGATGGGACATCCCAAATAGATACTGCAGAAATCTCCTCTCCTGACCGGAGTGGATGCTGTTCTAGGTGTCCTCCACGCTGCTGCCTCTGAACACTCTTTAGTCTGTTTGCCAGTGTGGTTCTCACTGATGAAGGGATGGACTCTTTTCCCTGTTGTTCAGTTGGAGAACTGAGGAACAGACCGCTACATG
Organism: Nycticryphes semicollaris; assembly: GCA_013400055.1. NCBI lineage: Eukaryota > Metazoa > Chordata > Aves > Charadriiformes > Rostratulidae > Nycticryphes > Nycticryphes semicollaris. Next base: position 725,934 of record VXBJ01001179.1, read on the forward strand.
TTGTGGCCAGCGTCTCACGGGACATCTGGTGCAGCAGAAAGGGGAACCAGACCATCTGGATTACACAGCTGGACCATGGACCATCTCTCACAGGTGTCCAAGAGAATCTTTATAGCCTTTCTGCCCACTGAGGAGTTTTAATCTTGACCTCCTTTCTAGTACCCCGGGAGGCTTTTCTTGCCTCTTACCATCTGCCAAGCCTTTGCTCCTCTTGCATGTACCACCTCTGACTCAAGCAGGGAGAGAAGGGTATTGAAATCAAAAGCCAGTAGGTTGAGGTCTATTTTCTTTAAACATGGGCAAGCTCTAGATGCTCCACAGCCTCCCGGAAAGCACTGAAGCTGTGGTGGGAGGGGGAGAACAAGTGAACTCAAAAGTAGGGAGCAAAGTTTCCTGTTGTACCAAAAACATAGGGATATTTTTACCTACCTTGCGTGTCAGCTTCTGAGCAATTGAGACATTCAGCTGTGACCATTTAGGGGTGAAATCTGACTGGAAGTGTGTTTCCAAAGAAAATTATTTAAAAATATGCAGATTTCTTGCTGTATGTAAACTTCTTTTTAATATATATAAATGTTAACTTATTTTTGTTGTCTACTTAGGGGTCTATTCTGGTTATTTATATTCCATAACTTTGTGTCAGCTTTTGTGGCATGTAACAGCAGCACATGGAAGAAAAGAAAGTCCTGGTGGGGGTCATTTTTCTTCAGTTGCCTTTTCTCTGAGAAGGTCCATAGGAAAACCTTTCCCTGTCACCAGATTTGGTATTTAAATGTGCCATTACCACTCCCAGAGCCACCCACTGCAGATTTGCCAGTGGAGGTTGAGGATCCTTAGCCCCATCTCCCACTCCTCCATCGTGATTTCTTCAACCCATTGGTTCCTCTTGCTGTTTGTTGCTGCTCACCAGATACACGGAGGTGGAGGGGGCCTGCAGCCCTGTGCGGTGACAGGGGGCATGTAGGTGTCTCCCTGGCTCTCTGTCTGCTTCCCCTGTGTCCAGCTTAGACCTGGGGACCTCCTGGCCTCCTCTTCGTGTGACATGACCCAGGGAGGGGTCCGATGGGGAGGTGATGAGTTGGACGCAGCTGGATACTCTCCTGCCCCATCCCTTCCTGGCTGCATCCACCCCTTGGTTGGATGTTTTATAAGCTGAAAGGTAAATTTGACCTCTTCTTTTTTAGGACAGCATCAAGGACTTCACTGAACGGATGGGGGTTGTTTTGTTTTGTTTTGTTTTGCTTTATTTTTACCGTTTCCTCTGCCTCCCTGCTGATGTCTGCATGTACCATAGATCAAACCAGGTATCTATGCAGACACGCAACTGCTGCTGTAACCTTGCTGTTGTGGACGATAACGCCTTCCTTTGAGCTTTTCTTTGTAAATAGGTCAGTCGTTACGTTATTGTGAGAATATTTTGTGCAGACACAGAGCGTTTTGCTGTGTGGAGAGGTGGGAATGGAGAAGCAATGCCTTTCCTCGGTGTGAGAATAGGTCCTTTTCTGCCAAAGCTGAGAGAAATACCAGCAACGACTCGCCTGATCTTTCAGGGCAGGCTGTGGCCCGAAGGACTGACTTTATTTTAGTGCGAGTTTGGTGGCTCCCAGGCTGCTGGTGCAGGAGGGACCCTCCAGAAAAGCTGTTGGAAGGGTCCTGCCGACCACTGGTGCGCAGAAGCCTGCAGCGCCGAGGCTGCGGTGCGCAGTTGTAGAGCAAATCTGGAGGATACGTAGCCGGCCAGCCTTTCTCAATGGCGAACTGGAGTCTAAACAGCTTTGCTCACCCCCAAAAAGAAAAGAAGTTTTGTCCAAAATGATGAGCTTTTGCTTATTTGCTAACAACTTTCATTCTTTGGTCACTGAAAATCATTACCGGCCGGGTTTTGGCTTTGTTTCACTCTTTTCCCGCCCCTCAGGATGGAGTTTGCCACTGGTTTGGCCAGCGAGTGCCAGTGCTGGGTGTCAGGCAGCTCTGCAGCGTGGGGAGAGGGATGTGGGGCTGCCCCCCCATACCCACCAAGCAGGGGCCAGGCTGTGCTACTGCTCTGGTGCGTTTGTGTTTGGTCGCAGCCAGCGCGAGGGGGCTGTGGGGGACCACCCTGGTGAAGGCACGGCTGGTGCTGAGGCCACACGTTGCTGTTTATCTCCAGGGCTTTGGGAGGATGAAGTTTTAACTGGAGGTTGCTTGTCCCGGGCACTCGCACCCTTCCTCCACCCCAGGTGAAAACAACCTCCTATTCATGGTGTACAGAGGGGACCTGTCACTGCCTCCTGCCTGCTTTCCTAGGAAGTCAGAGACCAGAAGGAAATCAGATAGGATATTATGTTTATATTTTGTAAAAGCCACTTCTTCAGTGATTGCATTTTATGTACCAGTGCGTTCCAGTGGGATTTCATAAATTCCCACCCCCCTCCCCAAAAAGCCATGTACAAGTGAGCATTGCTGTTGTCTGCCCCAGCGAGAGAAGAGCAACATGCAGGTCAGGCTGGCTGGAGGGGCTTGCTTTGACGGGGAGGAGGAGGAGGAGGAGGAGGAGGAGCGCTACTGGTTCTCCTGCAGAAGACTCCCCTGTGTCTGTGCCTCCCCTTCCAAAGGAAGCCTCTTCCCTCTGGCAGAAAAAGCATCTCTCTAAAACCTTGTGACATCTGCTGGGCCTGACTTTACGAGGAGGCTCCGTTTCTTCTCCTTACCGAAAAATTGCACTTGTTCAAGGCTACAGCTGTGTGCACGGAGTGGGGACTGACACTGGCCACCTCCCCCTTCCTGCAGGGCCTTCAGCCTCATTTGGGCATCCCAAAAGCCAGCTGACAGCAAAGCTGCCTCCCCAGCGCCACCAGTTGCTCTTCCCACAGCTGCTCGGCTCATGGTTTGTCATCCACTTCCCACTCCAGTGGTGATGCCTTCCCCATAGACCCACCCCACCTGGGGCTGCCTGTCACGTTGTGGTTGGAACCGGGGTCCCGTGGGGTGCCTGACACCCAGCTGGACACCAGATGATCCAGGAATGTCTCTGCCAGCAAGAGCCAGACCTCGATTTTTCTCAGGGTATTTGCTCCTGGCTCACGCTCCGAGACACCACATTCCCCTGGGACCTGGCAGGCTCCAGCCAGCCGGAGGCACCTCTCCCCCTTGACGCCACGCAGGGCAATGGTTTTGGCAGAGGGACTCGCATTTTTGGGACAACGGGGAAAGCAAAGTGTTCCCCTGCAGCACGTTGTGTCTTCCAGCTGGGCTGGGTGCGAGGAGAGGAGGAGCCGCTGGCAGACCGGAGGCAATGTCCCAGCAAACCTAGTGCGGGTTTGGGTGACGCCAGTGAAGGAGTTTTTACTGACTGAAGCCATGGAAGAGTCTGTATATTTTTATTTTTAATTATTAAGCAAAGTGTAAATACCTTTCTGTTGTTTGTTTGGTGGTCTATTTTCCTAACGATTTCTCAGAATTTCCAATGGGTGTGATAAATAGTTTTAACGCTTGTTTTGCAAACAAATCTATTTTTTATCTTTTTTTTTCGTCTTTGTTTTGGTTTAATTTTTTTTATTTTTTTTTTTTTACCGTGCTTATGTAGCGATTAAAGCCTTAACTTTTAAAATGTGAACCTTGTCCCCAGAGCACAGCGCAGGTGTGCGGCTACTTCTTATCCTGGCGACACTGTAAATGCTTCTCCCCTGAACCATGCTTTTGGAATCCGGAAGTTCACTTGTAATTACGTGGTACAGCATTAAAATGTTTTTCTTGATACCCAAACAAACGATGCCCGTTCTTTAACCCTCATTTGTAAACCTGCCTCTGGTTTCCAGCTTGTTCCAGCGTCTGCTGGTCATCCCAGTCTCTGCAGGAGAGCACTTGCTTTGGGAGCTGCTCCTCTCGACTCTGCCCCATTTGTGGGGTTTGCTGAGACCGGAAGGACAATCTGTACTGTGTCCAGTTTTGGGGCCCTTACCCCAAAAAAAAAGACATTGAGGTGCTGGAGCGGGTCCAGAGAAGGGCAGTGAAGCTGGTTGAGGTCTCTGGAGATCAAGGGTGAGGGATCTGGGGTTGTTCATCTGGAGAAAAGGAATCTGAGGGGAGATCTTATCCCTCTCTACAACTACTTGAAAGGAGGTTGTAGAGAGGCAGGGGTTGGTCTCTTCTCCCAAGTCACAGGCAATAGGACAAGAGGAAATGACCTCAAGTTGCACCAGGGCAGGTTCAGATTGGATATCAGGAAAAAATTTTACACAGAAAGGGTTATTAATCATTGGAATGGGCTGCCCAGGGAGGTGGTTGAGGCACCATCCCTGAAGATGTTCACCAGACGGGTTGACATCGTGCTTAGAGACATGGTTTAGTGATGGGGTTGATTTTTTCTTACCAGAGTTAGCACTAGATGATCTTAAAGGTCCCTTCCAACCTAGACAATTCTATGATTCTTTGTAATTTGGGGAGTTTGACATGGGCTGGGGTCTGAGCTCAGCACTGAGCAGCTGACATTGAGGTGAGTCCCTGTCTTCGAGAATGTGCACTTTTCCTTCTCCTCTCAGTCCTGGTCCTTCATGGCTTCCTCTGTGCTGAGCAGGGCAAGGGCCTGGTGGGAAATCTTTCAGGAGGATGTTATCAGGCCCCTTCCTGAGGTAAGATGTGCCCTGGCCCCTTCTCAATCCTTGTGGGAAAGCCTGAGGAACTAGGTGCCCTCAGTGGGAAGGGAAGGGGGTGCTGAAATGTGGGTGACGAGCACATCACTGAGTGTGCATGTTTGCTGCCAGGCCGGAACCACCGGCAGAAACGTTCCCCTCAGCACCCGCTGAAGCACGACTTCATAACAAAGCCACTGCAGACCTGGTGTCTCCCTGGTCTTCTTCTGTGGGAAGCACCCTTAGAAAACGAAGCCATGGGATTTTTGATGTAGTTTACAGTGTGTGAACCATGGTCAGGCAACGCAAGCCACAGGCCCCGCCGCCAGGAGGCTCAGTGGCTGTCCACCTTCCATCCTCACCATAATGGGGTGACCCTCTAACGGAGTTTTGCTTTGTTTTCCACTCGTCCCAGTTCCTGTGTGCGCAGACATACAGAAAACACCGCAGGACACGCTGGTTCATACGCGTCAGCCCCTGTGTGCCCTGGCGCGTGTATTTATTATCAGGAATATATTACACTTATCTGTACATCATAACCGAAATAATCATACAAACTCTTCCTGTAATCATTAGCCACGAAGTTACACGGGACCACAGAACTCCTCGACTGCGTGGGAAAACTACAGAGGCTCCTCAGCGTGTCCATGGGACACAACCACCGTCAGTGCAGAGACGGAAAATACCTGATTTTGCACTTGATAGTTTTTCCTTTCCCCCCATCCCCGCCACCAGCCCCTGTCTTTGCTGCTGTGGATCTGCCGAGACACCCACCCTGAGCCAGCAGCCGCAGGAGGTGCCATCCCAGTGGGGGCCGGGTGGCCCTTTCCTACAGAAAACCAGAGCTTTTCCTGCAGCTTTCTGTGCCCGTCGCTTGCTGCCGGCTCCTGCTGTCCCACTCCTTGTCACCCGCTCCTGGTGCCGGTCCCTGGAGCCCCTTCAGAGCAACTGTCAAGTGGTTTTATTGCCATTGCAGCCTTCTGCATTGAATAAAGATTAACCAAATCAAACGTCTCCTTTTTGTAGGTACGAGGGCAATAAAATCCAGCTCGGAGCTGTCTGTGTTCCCTCTCCTGCCACCCTACCCTGCAAAGCAGGAAAGCCTTTACACTGGCTGTGGCCTTTGGGAAGTCTCCAGCCCCCCAAAAGCAAAAGCCCCTTAACCCATGCTCATCTTGGAGCAAAGATGGCCAAGGAGCAAGGACTAGAGAAGTGGCCCCCATACCTGTGGGGATGCCAGGCTCATTCCCTGGCGTCATAGCTCCCTGGTGAGAAGTGGGGTCACTGGCTTGGCCACGTGCCGGCAGGGGTGGTGTGTCTTCATTCCCCTTCACACCTACTCCGGCGTGCAGAGACAAGGAGGGGCAGGACAGAGGAAGAGCAGGAAAATAAGGGAATGACCTTTTTTTGGGGGAAAAAGGTCCATGTCTCTCCTTGCGCCAGAAGGAACCACTCTCCAGGCCCCTGCGGGGGTGGGTTGCTGAGTCCCTGCTGGTCAGGCAAAACTTCCTGCAGCTTTGCTAGTGATTGGGCAGGCCCCATAGGCCATGCCACGGAAGAACCCAGTAAGAGGCAGGATTGGGAGGCAAAAATTAGATGGGAAAGGGATTGGCAATGATACCAAACAGTGGTAGAGCTGGGATCAGTCCCAGTTTTCCCACCATAAAAGCCCCACTCCCAATTCACTGCTGGAAGCATCTCTTGCATATGAATTTAAACCATCAAAGTGATAAGGAAAGCACCAGAAATAGAGGAAAAAATATTAAATTAAAAAAGGATGGTGTCAGCCAGCCCATCAGTATGCTTTAGAGTGTTCTCAGCAAGGAAAAGTGCAGATTAGCATCATGGCAACAGCTCTGGTTGTGGTCTCTCATCCATCTTTCAAAAGGATGATCCTGGAAACTACCAACAAGTCAGCCTGAGTGATCTAGTGGCCGCCTGTGATGAAGTGATGGTGTTGGTGGATAAGGGAAGAGCAACCGATGTCATCTACCTGGATTTCTGTTAGGCCTTTGATACAGTCCCACACAACATCCTTGTCACTAAACTGGAGAGATAAGGGTTTGATGGGTGGGTGCTGAATATGGAATCAACTGGATGGCTGCATCCGAAGACTTGCAGTCAAGTGCTCAGTGTCTCAATGGAGATCAGTAGTAAGTGGTGTCCCTCAGAGGTCTGTGCTGGGACAAGTACTGTTTAATAGCTCTACTAATGACATAGGCAGTGGGATTGAGTGCACCCTCAGCGAGTTTGTAGGTGACCAAGGGGTGCAGTTGATGCAGCTGAGGGAAGGGATATGATTCAGGTCAAGGGAAGTGATTCCGCCATTCTGCTCTGGTGAGACCCCACCTGGAGTACTGCATCCGGCTCTGGATCCCTCAGCACAGGATGGACATGGGCCCATTGGAACAGGTCCAGCGGAGGGCCACAAAGATGATCAGAGGGCTGGAGCACGTCTCTTATGAGGACAGGCTGAGAGAGTTGGGGCTGTTCAGCCTGGAGAAGAGAAGGCTCCAGGGAGACTTTATTGTGGCTTTTCAATCATAAAGAGGGCTGATGAGAAAGATGGAGAGAGACTTTTTACCAGGGCCTGTAGCAACAGGGCAAGGGGTATCTTAAATTGGACATAAGAAAGAAGTTCTTTACAATGAGGGTGATGAGACACCGGAACAGGTTGCCCAGAGACATTGTGGATGTTCCATCTCTGGCAAGGTTGGATGGAGCTTTGAGCAGCATCATCTGCGGAAAGATGTCCCTGCCCGTGACAGGATCGTTGGACTTGATGGTCTTTAAAGGTCCCTTCCAACCCAAACCATTCTATGATCTCATTGCATCAGAATTGCATGGGCAAACTGCAACATGACACTGCAGTAGATATTGCAGGTATCTGGGAATTTAACAAGTATGAAAGCGATTAAAATTGTACTTGGCAAGGAGGAGCTTTGTGTGCGTGTGTTAGGTATCTATCCTACTTTCAGGTTGTACTTGCTGGACACTAAAATCTAGTAATGCACTTCAACTGCAGTAGTTAGTGTGGCAGGATCTATTCTAACAAGATGCTCAATTTATTCAGTATCACAGTATCATGCAAAAGCTGCTACAAAAATAAATTTCTCTAAAAAGGGGGAAAAAAAATCACTTTTTTTTTTTTTTTTTTAGTGCTGTGCAACAGGCTCCAGGTACTTTGACGGTGATTGGAGCTGTATCTAAGCTGCAGTCTGTGAATCCTGAGTACTTCCCAGGAAAGCTGAAGCAGAGCCCCCATCCGAGCAGATGTGGGTAGGAAGGAGAGCCGCCCTCCCCATAGTGCTCCCGCACCCCAGGGGTTTGCTGCACGTACCATCTCTCGCTTACATTGAGCCCGGTGCTCAGACCAGGAACGCGCTCAGGCTTTTCACCACAAGCTGGATAGAAAAGCATGCCACAGACCTCTTTTTCTTTCTTTTTTTTTTTTTAATTCTCAGGCATATTATTTTTCTTGCAAGCAGTGCCCACAAAGGCCCTGCAGCCCGTCCCATCCCAGCCACTCCTTGGCCTCGCCACCCCCTTGAGTGGGGGTTACCCCAAGCCCAGGTGAATTTATTTTTGCTTCTAGGCAGGGAAAGTTAAAGGTAGTTTAGCCACTCTTTTCCATGAATCTTCAAAATGCTCTGTAACTTTGGGTAAGGTTTAGCAATGTGAAAAAATATATATATGTGGAAGGAAAGAAATTCTGACCTTATTTGTGTCAATGTGGTCTGATGTGCTCTATTTGGTGTTTTAGTTGGGAGGAACCTAGAGCCTTGGCAGGTGCCCTGTGTCTCATCCTAATACTGGAAACCTCTTGACCAGCAAAGATCAAGGCTGAATAACTTATTTTCTCCTTCTTGCTTATTGGACTAGATGATCTTTCAAGGTCCCTTCCAATCCCTGATATTCTGTGATTCTGTGACTTGAAGTAAATCAAAATGGAGAGGAACTTACAATCCGAGATTTCAATTGTATCCAAACCAGGACAAGGTAAAATAAGGTAAGAACTAACTAGGATTTAAAGCCACTAAAATTGAAACACGTTAACCAGTGACCTCTATCAAATTCACTAAAACCCTCAGGTTTCTCATCTCTATCCTATCACCACTTACAATATCAATGCTAAGAGTTAAAAAGCAGTGAGTAGTATGCGTATCTTGTCTGGTGTTCAATGCAAAGGTGATGGTTTCAAAGGCAGTACTGTCTCAAAATTTCAAAGTCGCTGGTGTTCTTGTTAAATAGAGTACCACTTGGTGGTCATTTGGAAGGCGCTTCTACTTCTGTGTAACTTTCTTCTAGATTGGGTATAAATATTCCTGGGAAGCTAAACAGAAATGCTTTTCGTTTAGATACAAGTCTTAGGCACGAGTTAGAAAACTGCTGACTGTAATGAAAATATATCAGCACTTAGTAGTATCCAATAATATAAAAAATGCAATTCAGAACATCTTCAACTAGATATATATATGTGTGTGTGTCTATATATAGGTATAAAGGTACCATACGTACATCTATATAAACACAGACACATATAAAGAAATATTAACAACTTGAACTGTATTTGTAACTAACCTGAAATACTGCAGCAAAAGTTCATTCTGATGAACCATTAATATAGTATTTTCCAACTTTTGGCTCTAGCCACACTTAAAATGTTCATACAGCAAACTAACTGCTTTGCTATCCTAACCTTCTGCTGTCCTAGCTTTTTGTTATCTATCTTCTTTGCTACTCTAATCGACACGTCAGAACCCAGATCTCTTATATGGGGACTTACAAGAGTACCCTACCTAGTGTAAAGCTATGCAGCTACCGAGCATGCTTGCAGCCACGAGCCCTGGGTGCCTGCTGATGGTAATACTTCCTTGGATGGTAACATTTAGCAGATTGGAAATGCGTAAAAGGCAGGGGACCTTTGGTGCGTCGGGGCCAAATCATCGCCGCAAGGTTCTGACTTTAGCTGGAGAGGAGTCCCCTGATGCGCAGTGATAGAAAGAAGTGGATGACACAGGTGGGAGTTTCACAGGGCTCACGGCATCTCCCTCCTGCAGCTTCCAGAGGAGCTCTTCGTTAGTCCTGCTCAGCTTCTTCTTCTCCTCCACTTCCTTCTCAACGTATTCTTGAAGATTAGCGTTCTCCTCTGATAATTGCCTGGAGGGGGAAGCAGGACACGTAAGGCTCACCAGTGTGAAAATGGTGACGTTAACACAGCCACTGCTGCACAAGAGGTAGGGCCAGGCAGGAACCCCAGCACCTCCCTGAATCCCATCCCATCCCTGAAATCATAGAATAGTTTGGGTTGGAAGGTACCCTTGAAGTTCATCTAACTCCAGCCCCCCCCCATTCCCCTGACCCCCTTCCTCCCTTCCCCGCTATGGGCAGGGACATCTTCAACTAGATCAAGTTGCTCACAGCCCCATCCAAACTGACCTTAAATGTTTCCAGGGATAGGGCATCTACCACCTCTCTGGGCAACGTGTTCTAGTGTTTCACCACCCTCATGGTAAAAAATGTCTTCCTTATTTCTAGCCTAAATCTACCCTCTTTTAGTTTAAAACCATTACCAACAGGCCCTTCCAAAAAGTTTGCCCCATCTTTTTTACAAGCCCCTTCTAAGTACCAACGGACCACAATAAGGTCTCATCTAACCACCTGACTGATTTTAAAAGAAATGAGGCAGTGCAGGCAGACTGTAGGACCTGATCAAGGTGTGTTTTGGGCTTGTGCTGGCAACACTACCATCCCAGAGGATGAAAGCAGGAACACCTGGCTTTCTGCAGCCCCATTACACTTGAGCAGGAGTCAGGTCCTGATGTGATCAGCTTGGGGCAGCTCTGGGCATGTACCTAACCTGATTTACAGGCAACTTTAGATTTTGTAGAAATAAGAAGGGAGGCACCTAACCACCCTCCTAGCTATTTCCCAGCATCAGTTGGGCATGGATTTTGGACGCACATGCAAAATTCTGCACAGCTCCTTTTCTGAGTATAGCTTGAAGCCTATAGCAGATGTCATGGACTGCTGGCCCACTCTCTTTGTGTCATCAAAAGTCCCTGAGAGGGTATGGTTGGCATTTCTGATTTTGTTTAAAAAACATTTTTAAAGAGTTTCAGCTTTTTTAGCCTTGGTTCCTACAGAAATGGAGCTCAGGTGATCAAGAATATGTCTGTCCTCCCAGACCCTGGAAGTTTTGAACCACGCAGCAGTAGGTAGCAGAGTCAAGGGATTAAAAGACACACGCTGGCAGAAGTTTTCAGAAAGCTGCTTGGTAGAGGAGGAAAATCCTATTTGCAGTCTCATTGGGGAACCAGCTATGGCATGAGCTCACAGTCTAACAGGCACGAGAAAGTCCACATGGGAGCTCACTCTGAAGAAGTAACTCCATAGGAAACCTCTTGGTTTTCCAAAGTAATTCCAAAACCTATAAAACTACTTTTTTCTTTTGCAGTGTAACAAGACAGGCAATAAAAGTTATACACAAAGCCCCACTACATCCTTTTCCAGCCAGCATTTGCTAAGCAAAAAACCCCAAACCCATGCCTTCGTGCAGCTCTTAGTGTGTGACTCCTGGTAAAGCTCATCTGGATATTGGGAACATGCTCATCACACCAGCACAGACCTTGGAGCATGGTGAAGGGCTCCATTCCCTTCTCTGCTAAAGGGACTGCTTGGACAGGAGGCAAGGACAGCACACAGCCCATCACCTCCGGTCAGCCTCCTTTACGCTGGAGGTCTAATGCTGTTTGCTGGAGGTATGGTAGGATACATGGTATCAGCGTCACAGAATAAATCACAGAATGATATGGGGTTGGAAGGGACCTCTGGAGATCATCTAGTCCAACTGACTGTGCAGCATGTGGATGGAGAAAGGAGCTGCCTGCTTGCTGCGCTCCTTATTTTAGACTTGTGCACGTCGGGTGGGGGAATTTACAGTGTCACCTGTCGTGGTGTGGCCAGGCACAGGCAGAGACAGCTTCACGCCACCCAGAGGTGGTGGCAGCTTGCACAACCAGCAGTGACGGCATCCTTCAGCAAAGCTTCTGCCTTCAGCCCAGCCAACCTGCATCTGCCTCTGCTGCACCACGGAGCGGGAGATGGACAGATGCAGCAATTGCTGCTTCTAAGAGATACAGATTCCCCTTCAGCCCATCTTTATCATTCAGGCAGAAGGAAGAGAAGGCAACGTAAAAGCAAATGTGTTCTCACTATTAAGGTCCTCTGCCGACCTCCCTGCAGTTTAAGAAGCTGTAACAAATCACAGCCATAAAACCTCAGAGGTCTGCAGGGGCACACAGACACTACAGGGATGCAGGGGATAGTGCTAGAGTCGTGCCCTCAGCTCCCATTAAAGCCTCTCCCAAAAGGCCCAGAGATCAGTAGATGCTTAGGTCATGCCAACAGAAACCAGGCACCTCCCCATCATCTTCATCTCTAGGGTGCTGGAAGCTACCACTCTTCAAACATGTCCAGTCCAGGGGACCAAAAAATTTGGTAGGAGAATCAGGCTGCCCAGAGAGGTGGTGGAGTCGCTGTCTCTGGAGACATTCAAAACCTGCCTGGACAAGTTCCTGTGCAATGTGTTCTAGGAGGACCTGCTTTGGCAGTGGGGTTGGACTAGATGATCTCTAGAGGTTCCTTCCAACCCCATATCATTCTGTTATTGATTCTGAGATGTTGAGAAATCAAATGATTTATTCAAGCACTTGGGGAAGTCCCCACGGAGGTCCTGTGGAACTCCTGTATCCAAAGGTGATGCATGATCTACCTGCAAGGCTCTTCTCCCTTCCTTTGAACCCGCCTTAGCCTATGATTGGAAATATCTCTGCAGTGCACCCCTCAGCCCCCTGATGTCTCTGGGACTCCTCTCCTAGCCATGCCGCTAAGGTTGGCTTTGCTCTGGCTCTCCTCCCTCCTGCTTCCCTCTCTCTTCTGGCTGCTGATGGGCTGCCACAGCCGTGTGGGCACCCAAGCTGCAAATCAGCAGAAATATCCCTAATGCATGCTGTTCCCCAGCAAGGGCAGCTCCCTGAGCTTGTTCACGCTGCACTTCCCAGGCAGTGCCAGCACAACAGAAACAGGCAGCTGAGGTGGCAACTGCTGCCAGGAAAACACATGCTTTAATAACTCTGACTTTAAAGCCCTGCCTGACACTGTCCCCATAGCTGTCCCCTAACTGTTGAAAATGACTGTCCTCTAAGCTGACTTTCCAGGCTGACCTCAGATTTGGAATTTCTCCCGACAGATGTTCTTCGAAACCAGTGCCTACACAGTTATAGGCAAGAAGCGAAGGGCTGCAGCTGGATGCCAGCAGGGAGAGGAGGGTGCTATTCGCCCAGCCCGAGTCAGGGAGCTGCAATGCAGAGAGACACCAAGCACCAAGCCAGGCACCCTGGCTGCTGTCACAGGTGTGGAGAGAGACTGCCACTTTCAGGTGTCTCAAACTGATCTGGTGAACCAGACCTTAAAAAATGCCCGATTTTCCTCCCCAAGCACAGAAAGGCTGCAGGGAGCCTTTTTTAAAGGCTGAATCATTAATAGAGGAGACAGTAGAAAGATAAAACCTGACATTAAACCAGAGATGAGACACTGAGGCTTTAAAAAGTCAGGTAAAAATTAAATTGCATTTTAGGCCAATGGCATTATTTCTGACAACAGCGACAGCTAGTGTGGTCGGACAAGTTCAGCTGCAACATCTACCCCTTTCTGCCTGGCTCCAGTTGCTGACTCTTGCCTTGCAGCAGACTATAAACTCCCTGGGACAAGGACTGTCCTACCCTTCTCTACTTCTACACTAGGAGCCTTGTCACCCCATATCAGGTTGTGACAAGTGTGCAAACAGACAATGCAGATGAAAAAATCCACCACAGGATAACCCTGCCTGGGTGACAGTGGCATCGTTATGGTGTGTCCCCTGAAATTGCCCTGTTTCCCATCTTTGTTACCCACTGACTAATGGGTCTCAGGGCACCAACACTGAGATCAGAAGCCACTGGCAACTTTGTTCTCAGCAGCAGGTCAGAATCATGGAAATACACAGAGAGATATGTGGCCTTCCTTATGTTAAAGTAAGGAAACCCCAATATAATAAGGACTTTTTTTTTAATAAAACAAGCAGATTAGGACGCCAATACACTTTCAGGAGGAAGTAAGTTTTTCCCCTTTTGAAATAAGAATCAGCCTTGGGCAGTTAAGATCTGCAGTCTCCTTTCAGGCTCAGACAGATTACGAACACCAGCACAAACCTTGTTATGACAGTATTTTGCTCAATTCTGGCTCTGAGTTCTTCATTCTGCTGTTGCAGCACAGTGATTTTCTCTTCCAGTTTAAAATTTTTTTCAACCTGCAATAAAAGAAGGTTCATTAAATCTGAAGAAAGCCCAGAAATACCTTATCCCAGAGGAATTGTTCTCTATCTTTATTTGTCCTTAGAGCAACTTCTAAAATTGGAGGATAGATGGAGGTGGTCATTTTAACTGCAGATGAGATGTAGAGATCTGACTAACACATTGTGACTCCCTGGTTATGGGGAAGAAGGAGTTACCCAGCAGGGCAGATTACACCCACAAGCATCCTTAGACCACTGCTGCATTCACATGAAATGGGCTTCCCTTTGGAGACACTTCACTGCTGGCAGCATCAGATTAAATGACAGGTTTAAACTAGACATTTAACTTTAAGCTACAATTGAACGAAATTCATAAAATCATAGAATGGTTTGAGTTGGAAGGGATCTTAAAGACCATCAAGTTCCAACCCCCCTGCCATGGGCAGGGACACCTCCCACTAGACCAGGTTGCTCAAAGTCCCATCCAGCCTGGCCTTGATTCATTCAATCCCAAGCATAGGTAGCTTTTACTCAGGACAGTTCAAGGTCAGAGTCTGAGGATGTCAATAGCAGTGTATTAAAAGATCAGTAAAATGTTTATAGGCAAGTACAGCCTCAGATGCCCTGTTTTTCCCAAGTTTTGAATTTGACATACTTTATCACCTTAGTTCTTTGTTTTCCAGCAGTTTGATTTTTGCTGAATTCAACACTTTTGGTAGAAAACAAGATATTACAGGGTAACCTTATCTCTGTGTGAGCTCAGTTATTGAATTTCCCAACCTTTTATATATAAAAAAAAACCCCAGACAAACAAAATATTGTGCACTGAAGTTTGCAATAACCCATATTTCATGGTGGAGGCATGAGTTTTATGCAGTGGTTTGCAGTCTATGCAGGTAACCATAAAGGATACGCCTGATTCTCAGATATTCTGGCCTAAGTATATTCTGTTAGAGCAGAACAAGGATTCTGGCCCTGTTTTGAAATGCTCTGAGAGAGGAATCACCATCATGGGTACCCTCTCTGCTTCCTCAGTGGTTTTAATAAGTAGTAGCCTTGCCAGTATGAAGCATGGGAGGAAAACTGTGCACCCTCTTCCCTCTCCACTGCAACCCTCACCCTATACCACTCCTCTCCTGCTACCTTCATCTCCAGCCTCCCTTTTGGTAGACAAGGAGCCAAGCCTGACCCTGCATTTGAAATGCCCTCCTGCTCTTTTATGAGGCACCCCATCTTTCACAGCATTTGGAGATGCTCTGTAGATGTTCTGGCACCTATAAAGGTAGATTTTTAAAGAGAAAGCAGTTGTGCCTTTAGACCACTGTAGGTCCAGTGTTTTACTGTAATAAACGTCAGAAGCAGGACTGTCTGTTCATATGTGGTTAATTAGCAAAAGCAACTAAACGACCAGGAACTATGTAGGCTGTTGTTTGGGATTATTTTTTTTTCCACTATAACACTACAGCTCATGTTTTCAGACACTGGCTTTGCTCCAGGAGCAGCGTGTTGGAAGGGGCACAGTTAACAAGCCTCGGTTACAAAGAGGCACTTCTCTCTACTTCCACTTACTCAAGCATCTGTTCAGCAAAATAATCATCAGAGTTCTCAAATTTCCCTGTAAATGGAAATAAATCTTGCTGAATGCTGTGCTGAACCAGCTGTTCTGACTCCCCAGCTGAGGTAGTGGCTCATCCTGTCACCGCACTATGTGTTCACTGTCACTGTAGATGATACTTTACAAAATCAATCCCCTTTCCAACAAAAAAATGTACTTAATGGTGAACTGGGGAGTCCTTCGTTAGGGACCCTGACAAGCAAAGGATGAGAAAACAGCATAGGCTGCAAAAAAGCATTACTTTAGGGTTGGAGAGACCTTTCTGAGCATAAGCCTTGCCAGGGACTGCTTGCTGAATATTGCTAATTCATACTCATGGTTGGGGGCTCCCTAAATGCCTGCACAATCAGCAGCAAGACACACATAGCTCAGTCTTCCTCCACTTGTCCTCTCCAGCCCTAAAAGGTTACCTGAATCCTGTAGGGGTATATGGTGAAGGATGGTGTACAAAATGAAGCCCTGGACTACCACAAAGCTCCCCTTCCTCCTATTGTCCTACACCACTTGCCTCACTGTCCAACCTAACAAGCTGAGCTGGTATTGCATGAAAAAGCAATACAGATCAATGGATGATGTGTAGGAGAAATCCAGGGCATCGTGGATGGGTGAAGATATGGGAAAAGATCCCAATTTCTGAATAAAAACCCGAGACGTGGTATAGTAAAAGCATCTATGTAGGTTGACAGTGGAACAACACAATTTATATCCACTAATGAAGCTCTTTGTGTCCTTTCCCAACATCATGTGTTTTCTCACCCTTTTTAAGTTCATCTGCTGTAACTAAACTTTTACCTTATTATCTCTTTGACATCTCCTCTGGTGGAAAAGTGACAGCTCACCTGTTTTTCTAGCTCCATAATCATCTTCTCCTGTTGGTGAATCTGATGGTTCTTCATTTCCAGAACATGTTTTAAGCTCTTCAGATCTTCTTCTATGTGCAGATATGGAGCTCGTACAATCTAGGAAATATATCAGTGATTTGGATATCTGTCAGCCATAAATGCATCTTCAGCCATAAGATAGAGTTTCCTCCATGCATCCAGTGACTTAGGAGTCTCAAAGGTGTGAAAACCACCTGGACTGGGATCTCCACAGCCTACCTGAACCCTGATACCTCTGAGACCATCCCTTTGGATAGCCAATAGTACTTTTCTTTTGACCAGCTAGAAGAATGGGATGCCAGGTTGTTCAGCAACCTCATTCTTATTCATAGCTTGAGAATTGCATGAGGTGTTTTATTACTGTGCAGTTATTTTGGCTTGGGAAAGGTACAAATGTGAAACAGAAGAAATTGGACAAAGGGACTGGAAGTGAAAACTACAGTGTTCTGCTTTGCCTGTATCACTGCATCACAGTGCCTGTTAACAAAGATCAGATATGGTGGGAAAAAGTTTCTTCTCTGCTCAAGAACTTCAGATGTAGGGGATACCAGTGTTCAGCACATGGGCAAAAGATGTGTTCTAAATTATGCTGATGAAATACTATTGCTGACTAAAGCTGTTCTGAATTTTTTCCCAGTGAACTGCCTGGTGATACTTGGCATTAACATCACTGTGACACAGCAGAATTTGTCCTTTTATGTAAATCACTACAGAGGAGGCAGAAAAGGACTGATACTACCTGTTTGCCGTGGCCAAACCTATTTCAGACATTTGTCTGAAAGGACACTGAAAAACTCACTGAGCCCCTTCCTCACTGCACTGTTTTCACTCTGTCCCCTCTGTCATACTGATACAGCTGCCCGTGGGTTGTGCTGTGAACACCATGAAATGCTTCAAGTTAAAAGAGAATTATTTTTGGAGGGTCATTTAATTTCAGGTAAATAATTGCAGTGTGTGTTTATTTACACACTGTAAACAAACAAAGAAACCCTAATCGACAGCAGTTGAAAATACTTCATATGACGGGGCTGTCCCCTGCAAGTCCAGAAAAAAATGAGGAAATACAGAGAATATTGAAGAAGTTGGTTCAGAAAGCACAAACAAACAAACAAACAAAAAAGAAACCTAAATATGAAATAAAGAGAATGAGAGGAAGAAGGGAAAAAAGAATAGGCAGTGGTAAGGACACGCTAGATGGAGTTAATAAAATGTTATAGAAACAGAGCTACAAATGCAGGGTGAAAGAATTAAGAAAAGTAAGTAAAATTAGAAAAAAGTAGGTAAAATTAGAAGATGATGGACCTAGGCTAAGATTTCTGACTCCTTGTCGAAGCTCAAGAACTAGGTTTTCTCTTGGGACCCATTCCCCTATGCCTGGGGTAAGGATCCCATTGCTACCCACTGAATCGTGTGATGTGAGTCATACTTAGAAACTCATGTCTTGCTGACCGTATAGTTATAGCTGCCATCTATCTACCTTCAGTTGTTCCTCAGTGTTTTTCTTCAGAGCCTCTTCAAATCGGTCTGCTTTGGCCTTAAGAGATTGGTTCTGGAAGGTGAGGGTGTCTATCTGGTCCTGGAGGGGAGACACATCAACAGTGTTATCACTCCTCTCACATTCATACAAGTCAGCCTGCACTGACAAACCACCAGTGGAGCTGAACAAGGCTTAGAAACCCCTGCAAGGTGGCATTTTTAATGTAAGGCCACTTGAACAGTGGGAATTTTGCATTTCCCAATTTGTCTCAGGGAATCCCCAAATCCCCACAATGCCTGCGGCTGGCTGACACTGACTGGCCCTAGCTCATGAAGTGTCTTTGATGCTAAATCACCCCATCACCTTGGGATGGCTGAGAAGGAATATGTCCTTCCTTAAGTGAGCTGGCATTTATATCACAGGCATGAAAAAGATCATTTGTGTGATTCCTTAGAGCCTGAATGAGGCAGCAGATACCCCATCCCTGCTTCCTTCACCTTTCTCGGCTTCTAACATGGTAAAAAGCAGCAATGAGTTAGTGCTGTCGACTTTAAAGATCACTATTTCATCTCAGAGCTATCAACAGAACAACATGCTGTTTTAAGCAATCATATTTTTGTTACCTCTCTCTATACAACATCTGTAAAAGCCACGGTTGCTGTGAAACTAGTATTCTTATCTTATCTATTGTAATTTCTTGACTGCAAAACTGCAAACATGCCTCGAACTGTCACAGCCACATGAGGAAGGCAGTGGCAGTTGCTGTGTGCACCAGTATGTGCTAGGCAGGGGTTTAAAAATTGCAATTCATCTCTTCCTATGAAATAAAACAGAGCTTTCATTATTTGCTGTGTCATTTTCACTTGTCCACACAAGATTTCCAAACTTAGCATGAATCACAGGGGCGTGTTTCTGCCCTCCACTCCTTGGGATTTCTTCATCTAGGGAGTGAGAACAGCATGGAGACTGAAAAAGGCGAAACAGTCTTGAGCTTGGTCTTAAATAGTGGCATGTGGGAGATGAGATGTGCAGGGCTGACTCTGGCCAGCCAGAGCCTGGCTGCACCAGAGGGCCAGACCTGCAGCATCCCTCATCAGGGACAGCATTGCCAGCAGGAATACAAAAGTGTCTACACTGTGGGACCAGTTCCCCGACCTTCAGGCAGCAGGGAAGCGTTTTAAATACAGTCTCAGGGCCAGGCAAGGAGAGGTGAGTGTTTCTGAGCCCCGGGGATGCCTGCTGGAGGGTACCATGTAGATAAGGTAATGCTCACAGTCGCCACAGGTGCCGGAGCTCTCCCCACCGTGCAGGGAAGAGCTCATCTTTGCTCCTTGTTCTGGGCCAGCAGCGTCAAAAGGACATCTCTTTGCTTTATCCAGTTGCCTTTTCCTCCCTTCAGATTTGCCCTCTCTTACCTTTCAGATGATAGTATTTTGCTGAACCAACCAAAGGTGAGGAAAAAGCCTGAGGGGACACTTTTGCTGCTAGACTCTAGTTTGGACAGGCAGAGGACAAAAAGTACTATAGCTGGTAAGAAGCAACACCCTGGTGTGCTGGCAGCTGGCAATGGGGCTGGGGCTGCCCCATCACCTGCTCCACAACATCATTACAGGGTGGGAAATAACGAAACTACTAACCTGGAGTGACAGCCGCAGTTTTTCAAAATTCTCTTCTAATTGGGCCTTTTCCAGCTTGTGAGCAGTATTCAGTTCTAGGGGAAGACACAAAGACATGACGCTGCTAAGTAAAGTCCAGCAAACCAGGGTCCAAGAACAAAAAACACCATGAGCTGCAGTTTTAGGGTATGGAGGTTGAGTACAAAACTGGTAGTAATATACACTATGACCTTAGGTGAATTGTTTTGAGGATCAGGATCTCAGTTTCTACGTGAACAGATTCTGTTTTTTCAGAAACGCTCAGAATTCCCACCTCCTAGGGGCTCTGATCTGAAAAGAGTCACTCTGACACTGTCATTTACCAGTTCAGAGTGAGTAACCCCAAATCAGAGAGTTCTAATTTTAATATGTTAAAAAGCTCGGGTTGCAATTTCTTTGGGGAGATAGAGAGAGGGGCCAGCAACTCAGATGCAAAAATGCAAATGACAGTGCTACTCCAGGAGCTGTGGCAGATGCCCTGTGAGATTTATTTCATTAGTGAGACTGACAGAACCCAAAGAGAAAAATACTCCTCTGTTTACATTACATGATTAAAGGTTTCACCTCTAGAACAACTCACCCTGGACTTAATAATAACCAAAAGCTTAATAACTGAAGTGGAACCAAGTTTAATCTCTAAACTGATGGCATCAAATTGGCATTCATTCAATACAGTAGTAGCACCTGCCTTTTTAGTACACAGACACTTTGTTTTTTTGTGTCTTTACCCCAGACCTATGGGGTTTTGCCCTCTAGCTGTTGCTCACTAACCACAGTTACAGCAGGAATAATACTATTGCTCTACTGCCCTGTACAATGCACTAGACCACAGCTGCTGCAATGCCTTTTCCATGCACAGGAGGGCATTTCATACCCACACCAGGAACAGGGAGCACAAACTTTGGCCACCAGAACCTTCATAAAGCCCTGCCAAGTTTTATCACCAGAACACACTAACAAAAATGGAGAGATAAGAATATCCTCAAGTAAGGAACAGCTGACTTTTTTTTTTTTTTAATTATTTTCAAGATTGTACATGTTAATTTAAAAATTGTATGCTAGATACCATCTCTGCCCACAGGAAAGGGGAATAGGCTGTTCTCAGTTCAAGTTAAGCTCTGGACTGTGTCTCTAATTGACACAGTGCAGAGCTAAGCACTAGGGGAATTTGGTCTGGGGAAAGTTGTGGGAAAACCTACTAGAGCTATTTAAAAATTAGACCTTCATGTTTATCCTTAAAAAAAAAAAAGAGGGTGATTGTGCAGACAACTGTTAAATGTCAGCTAACACACATACAAAGAAATGTATTTAGATATTGAACTGATAGAGAGGAAGCAGCTCTCTCTGCAGCATCAAATCCCATGGAAAAATTCATAATATAAAATAAAAATAACAGTGCTGAGGTACATATTTGCACTAGTGTTTGGCTTTGGTCTGTTCAGCATGGGCAGACTTTTGCTATTGAAAATGATAAGTCTTTTTTTCAGAAGCAGCGTAGGCATTTAAGCACCTAATTCAGAGATGTTTAATGAGGTCTGGCCTCCCAAGCACCCGAGGAGCAGGCTCTTGAGAAAAGTCTGTGTGAGATGAGATCGAATTTGGACTCTGTGTTCTGTAACCCATGGAGAAAGCCTTATCTTTGGCCCAAAGACCCCCCAGATAGTGTCAACTTCAAGTTAGAAGCTGTACACACTGCACACAGCTCTCCCTCACCCCTAGCATGAACCTGGTGGTCCACTCCACGTGAAAGCACTAGACCAACACACATTTTCCGTATCATCTGCTCTGGAGGAAGAAAACCCATGTTTACAAAACCTCACTGCAGCACTAATTCCTGCTCTGGAATAGCTCTCTAGCCATTGGGTTGTCGCTGGCTTACCTTGAATCTTCCAGTCATTTTCATCCTTCAGTACTGTAATGGCAACTATATGGTTATTTTCCAGCTGTAACATCGCAGCCTCGTGTGAAGCGGTGATATCTTCCACCTGTTCCAACAACAAGTGAGTGGAGTCATGGACACACGATTAGACACGCTGTGGCTCACTGACAGGTCACTGCTAGAGAGCTACAGCGAGCTGGAAGCAGCAAAGGGATCTACTGAGTATGACAATTCCAGCGCCTGAGCCACATTACAAAACAGGTATTTTGACACCTTGAATGGTAGCCTGTAGTCACCACTGACGCTATTTTTTCTCTTTTAACTTAATAGTGATAAAAGAGGTACATAAGAAAACCAAAAGGCCAAAAAGCCCTTAAGCAAAAAAAGCCATTTATGACATGTTCAGAAGTCTCACCACTCCATTAATCTAAACTATATCAATGACCCGACTCCCTCTGATGGTCAGATGAACATACACAGTTCTGAGCCACCCTGGTTTTTGTCTTCTTGGCAATTTGCTGTGGTGACTTTTATTGTAAGTTCTTGAATTAACGTCCATGGAAAGTGCCTGTGAACTATTCATAGTTGTAAAATATACATTTCTAGAGAAACATTGAAATTATTATCAGTGGATATGTAAAATGAATTGCAATCTATCATACTTTTACTTGAAAAAGAGTATCCTACAAAGTTGTCAATACTCAAATTCCTATGTCCTCCTGAATTACGTATTTTGAGGCCGTATCCAATAAACTGATGGAAGATACGATAGCACCTTTTTTCATCATAGACACAAGAGTTTTCAGGTGGTGTGGAAGTAACTGAGATGACAGTGAGGCCACCAAACTTTTTGCTGCTTTCATATTGAGGCCAGGAAGAGGTCCTGCTACTGCAGACTGCCCAGGAAACTACACCGTGCTGCAGACAGCTGTCAGGGGAGCAGGGGATGCAGCTGGAAGAGGACTGTGGGTGGCTTATGCTCCTGTGTACCTGATGGGTTTGGGACTCCTTCAGTACATCATTTGTTACGAGATTTGGCTCAAGGCAAAGCAAGATCCCTAATGATGGTGTTTTGATAGGCATCATTAAAGAAAATACAGAGAAAAGTGGGAATCAAGGTAAAGTCAGTGGTCCAGAGCAGCTTCTGAATGCGATGCATTGATTTGCTTTTCTGGGTTTTGTGATCACAGTGATCTTATTCTCTACATTTAACATGTTCTCTGTGATATCTGGTAATTCAGAGGATCGAACTATTTCACTCTTATAATGAAACAGCTGTTCTTTGCGAAGTGGCCTGACTTCAAACAGCTTTTTTGCTCACAGGTAAGTTATATAATGGTAGAAACTTACTGCAGCTGAGCATGTCTTGATAGGAATAAATGTTATTTAACCACATCTAATTGTTAAATATGTGTTAGATTATCTAACAGAAGGAAAATTTCCAACTGTATGGGAGAAAGCATGTTCTTAGAATGAAAGATAGGCATTTAACATGGAATTTAAAGTTATCCAAAGGCATTTTCATGATAATGTGGGACACTGTGGTGAAGAATTGTTTGCAAAATAATGGGGACTCAGCCTGCTGATATACTGCACGAAAGAGCAGGGAAAGGGGAGCCACATGACTTAATGGGCTACTAATGGGATAGGGACTACCACTTGATTTTCCCCAGAGCACCACGTCCTTGTATACGGTGTCTGTGCGCTGAACCCTCATGAGCATTGACATGTTCTTTATCTCACCCGTGCTTAAGTCTTTATTCATACTCTAATTACTTCTCAGCTGAGCAGCACCCCATAGGAATGATTACGTTCAACACTAGCGCCTTCAGAAGGTGAAGAGGTCTCCTTTCGCTGCCACCATCCTTGGCAGGTTATTTATCAATAAAGCCAATTAAATATGTTCCAAAGGGTCTCCAGAGATTTTTTTGCCTTCAGTATGTTTCATATCCACATCCCACGTGACTCCTTTTAATCTTCCAGTGTGACCTCCTGTCTGCAGTTTTTCAAAGCAGATAGTCTCCTTGGCACTGGGAACCAGATCTCTTTGATATTAAGTCTGGCTTAACCACTAACTTACACTATAGGCTTGATCAACTCAACCCATGTCATGGTTATTTCTGGCTATAAAAAGAAGTTCAGGTAGGATTTTTAGGGCTTAATAAAGTAAAACCAAGAGGAGACTCTTGGACAAAACAGATTCAGCTGAGGATCTCAACTAAGAAACACTGGCAAGGCAGGATCATAGCCTTTAATTTGTAAGGAGATATGAGAAATATTGGGATGCACTGACAGACAACTGGCTTGTGAGGAGTTTGGCTCTCACCCTCTGCTAGGCTGAAAGAGCTGCCTCACTTCCTCAGAGACAGATGAGCCTCCAAAATCTGACAACTGTCCATTCAAAGAAACAACAGCTATCTTGTGCAAAAGTAAAAGGTGATTACAGCACCACAGTGCAGAAGACTATATTGTGACTGGAAACTATAAAGTGGGATGACTGACTTATAAATTAGAAGTCTGGGTACAGAAATACCTGCAGATCTGTAGTTAAAATCGTTTCACCATTGTTACTGGATTCATGAACACAAGTTCCAAATTACCCCACACAGATGGACAACTCAAGGACAACACTTTTCTCATGCTCAGTGTATGAGCTCTTTAACTCATGGGTTAGGTGACTCTGGTCTAGCAGTGTCTGGGACCAGTGACAGCTCAGAAGTGTCACAGCTGAACGAGTTCAACCCCTTGAACAGGCTTACTTGTTTTGGCATGGTCTAAGCTGGGCACTTCTCTTCCTCCAAGCAGGGGAAAGAAGAACCAGAGAATTACAAACCCTTTGGGTCAGCAACTGTTAGGGATCCTTATTCCTCAGGAACCTTGGTTCTGAGACTACAAAAGTTCTCCTTCTTCTTGGCCAAGAAACATTGCTGGTGAGCAGCTTTCCAACCTAGTCTGTCAGCCTCCTCTGATCTAAGAGCACTTGACACAGGATGGGTGTACAGTAGAGTAGGAATGCAACAGGAAAACCTGCTAAAACTCATCTTGAGATGCTCATGGAACCATGGATTGAAAAGATGGGCTTCAATTCTGAGCTACTAGGGTCACAGCAGCACTTTCAAAGCAGTTGAGAAAAATGTTTGTGCTATTTTCAGTAATTCAGGGAACAACGAGCTGTGGAGCAAATCAAAGGGCTGGAGGAGAGAGAACTATTTGCCCAGCAGAGGGAAAGATGTGTTTCCATTGTTTCTGTGTGGTGATGAGCAGAATCACAATAGATGAGAACATGAGAAAAGTAAGTATATTTCTAGTCAAGCCCTAAGGTGACCTATATCACCCTTTCTTGCACTGATCAATCTGAGGGAAAAAAACTCCAGCATCTGTTCTTATAGTCCTGGAAGCTTGCAGAAGCACTTCAAAGAGCAGCAGAGCTAAACCATCTCAGCAAAAAATTAACTCTCAGAAGAAACTCCTTCACAAATGCTAATGCCTGGTGCTCCAGGAGAGTCAAGGCTTGCAGCTAGAGCTAATATCATCTATGAGTTACACTGACACACTGACACAGTGAAAGGAAAAAGAAGCCAAGGCTTTTGGGAACACCACTTCTCCTTCATATCGGAGAGCAAAGCAGAAAATTTGAGGGGCATTGCAAGAAAGTCATCTTGCATAAACTGAAATCAGACCCAGGAGACATGACTCAACTCCAAGTATTAACAGAGAAAGATTTTGAAAAATCTGGTTTAGAACACAAAAACCTACTCGACAGCACTTTCTAATGCATCTTTGAAAATCAATGCACTAATAGAAAAAGTAGTTTGTCTGGGATAAAACAACACAGTCAGGTAAGGCCTTTGTGTTGCACATTACAAGACTGCAAAGCAGTAACTAGCAGGCACAGCAACTAAACCAGGTAAAATCCAGCAAGAGTTCTTCAATCCTCCCCCGCTGAAGAATGAAACCAAACTGCACAGTGGTCCCTGGGGCAGCAGGCACCCTGGGGCACAGGCTGGGACGCTGTGTATCTGACACGGCTGTCTGCCCCACATGCCAACAAGGACCACGCTGTGCCCAGCCCCAGTGTGCCACTGCTGTCACACAATAAATCTAACACCGGGCAGCTGTGATGTGAGTGACGTAAAACTGTCACCATCTCGGTTTGTATTTGCATTCCCATCCCCGGAGTGTTTTACAGTACATCAAGTACAGGCAGCAAATGGTGTCATTTCCCTTTTTACAAATAGCTGACCTTAAAGACAGTGGGCTGCTGTCTCTGTTGTGCTGTGGGGGTGCTCTCCTCCCCCATGAGCTCACTGCAGACTAGCCCTTTCCCCTGGCTCCTGGAGGTGCTTCAGCTATGGTCACACACTGCTGCACCAGTCTTTATCTCTTCAGTGGTCAGAATTAGGTCAAGCACAGGCTCCGCTGGTGGGGCTGGTTTGCTTCTGAACCCACAGCTAGCACTGCCATCGTCCTTGGGAACCACACGGGACACGTCTGTGCTCTGCACCCCACTGCAGCACCCGCTGTCAGCCCACTTTGGGCATGAGCAGGGGGGAACAGCAGCTCTGGAGCTGCAGCTATGGGGTCCTGCTTCAGACAATAGCCCCAAAATGCACACTAGAGATACCCTGAGATACAGAGCAGGCAGACATAAAAACTTCTCCTCGACTTTTGGTCACACCCACTGATCTCACAGACCACATGTGCACTGCACAGTTGCTGCCAATTTACATTATCTCAGAGAGGGAAAAAAATCACCCTCTACCACCTCCAGCTGCCTTGGGCATTGGCAAAATCCCCAGGTTGGAGAGAGCAACACTGGCAAACAGGGAGTCTGTTGGATGGGATCACATTTTGTAGACAACTGGCCCTTGCACTGCACACATGGGTGGCATACCCATGGCAGCAGAGGTTATAGCATGTCAAAGCCTGATGGCACAGACTGCACCTGAGTGCAGCTGATACTCCTGTGAGAAAAGCCCCCACTAAATGCAGTGCTAGGCAATGGGTAAGGGTTGCAGCTGGAAAAATCAGAACTGGATCCACTGCTCACTGAGTTCTAAGTGAGAAAAGACAAAGTAGAGGGATTATTGCCATAACCCAGAGCAGGATGTTCTGTTACCACGTGAGAGGTGCCCATAGATGAGTTAGTGTTTGTTCACTCCAGCCAGTAGAAACAAGACGAAAGTAGCCGCATGTGAGAGTATTCCTACCTGCAGAGAGAAGCGTTCCTACCTACACACAGAAAGCAAAGCAGGGAGGAAGACTTGGGAAGTACAATCAAAGAGATCAGACTGAAGGGTGGAGCAGAAATCAGTCAACCCAGAGTGTGTCATCTGCCTGATGCTTAGGCTACGATTGCATGGACATTATCACTTCGCTCTACTGTCCTTTAGCTAGCTTTGCAAATAACCATGGGCAGGACTCTGCTTAACCCTTGGCTTCATATAATTTGACTACAATAAGTGGGTTGGGGAGCCAGTATGCATGGGGAGCAGAGCTAGTCTTAATATTTGTGTGGTAAAACATCTGGAACCATGTGAAGACAAGGCACGGCAATGTAATGTGCTACCATATAGAAATACCAATACAAATAATAGGGAGGAAAAGCAGTAAAGATGATCAGGAATATATTATTCCACTCATCAGTTCATTACCAGCATCTTCATGATGGAGTGTTCAATATATTTCAGTACTTCAATCCCCTCAATGTTGGAATGGTCTTCAAAGGGAACGGGCAGAGACTGACCTGGTCCTGATGTTCCAATTTGACTTGCTCCAGCTGCAGGCTGTGCTGCTCCTGCAAGCTCTCCTTCTCGGTGTTGTACTCCTCTTGCAGCTGCTGCTCCAGTGCCTGCAGTTCCTCCTGCTGCTCCCTGCGAAGCTGCTTTCCCTCCTCCTCAAAGCGCCTCTCCAGCTCCTCCTTCTCTCTCTGTAGGTTCTTCCATCTTGCTGTGTTGAGGGCTGTGGAGACAAGACTGTACAGTCAGACTCTGAACTCCTCAGAAGCAGGGAGTGACTTGTACGGCATTGAATACCAGTGTTCTCAACAACTCTGGGGCTCCCATGAACCTCAGCCATCAACAAGTTCTCGCTGTCACTTCTCCCTGTCCTGCTCTCACGGACGCATACACACATACATTTGTTTAAACAGAGGCACTGGCAGAGTATGCAAAAACCTGTGCAAAACTGGGATCTGATGAAGAATAATGATAATGATAATAATAATGGTAATGATAATGATAATAATAAATAAGTAGGGAACTCCATGGACCTGCAGGGTGACTGGATGTCCCCTCCTGGCCAGCACAGTCTTGAATCCACAAATTTCAGCTTTGGGGTTTTCACTTTGCCTTGGATATAAGAAATAGCATGTGAGACAATCACTTGACATGAAGCCTTTCAACTGGGATACAAGATTTTCCTTATCTCCTTCTGTCAAGCTGCTGTCTTTGCTAAGTCCCCAATCCCAGTGATGTGCCAGGGAGGCTGGAGATGCCTGGGCTCTCAAGGCACATCCTATGAACGTTATGCAGTGGATGTGTTTGACCACTTGACCAGGAGAAGAAGATGTGTCTCATGCATTCCATTTTACAGCTGTTAGAAGCTGCTCACCCTGCAAACATGCCATTCACACCAGCTCCATCAAGGATCTCCTGAACCCATGAATGAAAACTTGCTTAAAATATTTTTGTATTCAAGCCACTTTCTTGTGTGCTCCATGGAATCATCAAATGAAAAGCTGGTATTGAGGACAATAAGAAGATGTGAAATTTTTACTCTTGTGAAATAACCCGGTGACTATGTCTCCGAATTCACAACCATGTATACAAACAGTTTCAGGAGGTGCAACTCCAACAGTTTTATCAAGTCAATGATATTCAGTCTATTTCCCCATTTTGTTCTTCATATATATTGTTCTCCGGGTCCCAGGACAGCAACGTCACAAACATTGTCTTTGGCCTTATGCATTTCTAAAGAATTCAGTATTGAAGACCTGATGGAAATTGGACAAGGTCAGCCATACTGCATTTAAAGAGCAAGTTTGCTCACTTGCAAGGACCTAGCAGGTACGAAGTTACTAAAATCATCATGACCATAACAGTGAGAACACTAGAGAAGAAGAGATGTGTTTTTAGTGGCACAGATAGACCTTTGTTCTGATTTAGATCTACAGCTGGTTTAGAAAAATTAACAACTTTTGAATTTAACATCTGTATTAGCCACTTATCTGTTCTTTGACTTTCAAAATGCACATGCCATGCACAGACCTGTGTGGCACTGTAAATCAGTGAGCTGGAAGTAGCCATCTCCCTGGGCAGACAACTTCTCAATGTTTCAAAAACGTATTTATCCTATGACCAGTAGTTGCTCCATATCTGGCAACCTCCCCCAGACCTGCGTTTTCCTGTCTCTATTGTGCTATCAGACTGTGCTCATTTTTTTCCAGGATAGCAACAATCTGTCAAAGTCACCTATGGCTGTGATCACGGCTCATGTTAGCCGCATCCGTGCGCAGTCACTTGTGCACCCAGGCTAGCCGTCCCCTTCGCCACAGAGCTGGTTTTCACCCTGTTTAGAGACTCTGCTTCCACTCTTACTGGACACCAATATCCAGACTTTCTCAGTATGTCCACACAGATATCAGTATTGTGGCCCTGTTCTCATCCTGATATTTTCTGGAGCACTAGGAAGGACTCTGTGTCCCCTTCAGGCTCTCCACTTCTTACAGAAAGAGAGTGAGTCTGAATCAGCAACCTTAGCACCACAGCAGCAGCACAGAGAGCTTTCCCACCTGCCTCATAGCCAAAATGAAACAGGGCAATTTATATGGCCATTAGCTGAAATGTCTTGTCTCCTGGCAGTTTGGTTTATCACTATAAACCCTCTCCCTTGCTTTTTGCTTTTTTATTTTCTTTGGCATGCAAAGAGATCCCAGAGCTGGAGGACAAGAGATAATGCTTGCAGCTCTGCGTTCAGTAGAATTCAAATTTACTCAAGCTTTAAATTGGAGCTGTAATGAACACTCTCTCTCTGTAGCCTCTCTAATGAGATTATCCAGCACACCGGGAAGGCCAAGCAATGAAATGACATGCTCTAACCAAAAGAAAGTCCATATGAAACAGTTTCTGTCACCCAAAACACAAAACTATTCACATCTTGCAAATCAAACCCTGGTGCAGGTGCAAAATGGAGGGAAGAGGAAAGCAGGGAAAGAGGGTCCACATGTCATGTTCCCCACACACCCCCCACACAAAAATGCTATTGGAGGCAGCAAATGACACCATTGCCCAGGAAATTTGCCCTATACTGAATATCCGATACCTCTAATGAGACAGAGTGATCCCTGCCAGTCTCACAGACAGAGAACAATGAGGCCAATGGCTGAAGTGGTGAAGAAAGACTGAATCTCTTCTTAGACAGGAGATGGACCTTTGGACCTGTCTCTACTGGGACAGGAGTAGAAGGTGACACCCATGCAACCCAATACAAGGTCCGTGGCTCCCTTATCCAGCTGGGGAACGGGAACCAGAGTGGCAGAGCCTGCCTTGCTGAAGCCAGAATTTAACCAGCAGGGGCTTCAGCAGGTGGTTCTGGTGAATCAAGCTGAATCGCCTCCAGCAAGGCCCTGGAGATACCTGAATTTTGCTTTCAGGCATCTCTGTAGAGGTACTGTAAAAGTGAGCTCCTCTTCTAGGAAAAGAAAAAAGTAAGGCAAGGTATATAAATATATTACTGACATGGAACAAGACAAACAGAGCACAACTATTGAGAAGAGTTACAACCTGGTTTTCTTTTTTCCTTCTCTGTAGGTATTTCAATTGCTGCTCACAGTCTGGAAATGACTCTGACATAACATGGCATTTCCTGGGATGACCTCGTGCTGGGTTAAATGAGAGCGGCTGCTGTTGCTTACTTACTCCCCAAGCACCTGGTGGCTTTCAAAGTGTGCAACAGATAAGCAAAACTCATTTCAGGTCAGGCTGGGGAGGAGGTGAGGGAAGGGGAGATGTCACTAATGGGCCGTACGAACCCAGCCTGAGCTGCAGCCCAGCCTCCCCAGCCCTGGCACTTTGCATTCAGGGGGGTAACTCCCATGGGAACTGGGGGGCTGGCACCATGCGGCCACACACAAGGGACTGTCTGCTTCTGACATGAGAAATGGGGTCTTTGCCATGCAGACTCTACTCTTTCTCCTGACCCTTGGCTACAGATTCGCAAACAAATCACAGTCACGTCACTCAGGTTAAGGGTCCTCTGACTGGGAGGCACATCCAGGGGGAGGTGACACACAGGCTTTGGCTTTCAAACTCCTGTGAAGGCTGTTAATACAAATTTTAAACTTGACATCTGATCATCTTCCATTCATCTAGGTTTTTATGTATCTGTATACCTCAACTCACTTCACATGTCATTTGTCTGACAGCAAAGGACTGGGTAATTCTGATATTTAATTTCCATTAGTTTGAAGGGAAACAGCTGGTGTTCAAAACCTCTTTATTCCAGGAGTCTCTGTTGCAGCTGAAAAGTACTTATATTTATAATTCATGAAGATAGGTATCTTAAGTGTAGAATGATGGCTTGTCATGTTTTTCTAGCCTTCCTTGGGATTTCTAGCAAAATACATGGGCAAATCTTATCGCATAAAATACCAAGTCCTTCGGCATTTATAGAGGTCACATTCCTCTTCAGGGCTGGGAAGGGAGAAGCACTTTCCTATTTCAGTGCATGCTGGTTTCGGACAGGGTACAATACTTCATGGGAGCACTGGGCGTAAAGGTGAATGGTGTTTGAACCTAAATATTTTGCCTGGCTCCAGAAGGGTGCAGGTCTCTTTAGGCTGTTTTATACATCCTCCATCACTGCTATTGCTTCAGCAGTGGTTTTATTTGCTGAAAGAGGTTTCCTTAAAATATATATTCTGATTTTTCTGAACAATGGATTATGTCTCGCTGCTTCATTGCTTTTTACAGTAGAATGCTGCAGTTTCTCCTGAAGCTAACAAAAACTGTGTGCTTTCAAAACCAAGCACATTCAGTCCCTAAATCATAATTCTGAATTAGAGCTATTGCCTAAACAACTAAACGTTGAGCACACTGCCTATATCAGCCCTGGCTAGTCCAGCCTTGTTTTACTGATTCATCCAGGCATTTGCATCAATGAGGCTGACATGGTGAACTTACACATGAGAAATATGGAATTTCTGACCAGCACCCATGCAGTCTAACTGGAGTGGCTATTTTTAAATTAATGAGAGAGTATTTATCAAAGAGACTGAGACAGGTCAGAAGTACAACTCGGTGTACTTAAAATAGCCTGCTCTGTAGATTTTCCCTGAATTTCTTCACAGAATCATCTATGATTGCTGTTGTCAAATAAATGACTGATTCATTTTTTATTTGCATAAAGCATGGATGAATATGTACAATATTTTACAACATACAGATTCATGTGATAGTGAAACCAAAGTAACCTCCATATAATGCATGAGGGTTTCCTATATGCAGTAGCACCAAGAGTCCCAGCTTGCACAGCTTTAGAGACAGCAAAGAACTGCACTGACAAGAGCCGCCTCATGCACCTGGCATTTGTCATTTCACCTTGTCCACAGATGGTTGCTTCACAGAATTTCCTTTTATAATTTTCTTCCAAAGGAAAACAGACTGTCCAGCAACTTTTGACTTACACTGAAAAGCATATACTTTCACCTTCCATGTGTATGGCCACATACAAGATTTGGTACTACTGATGTATTTTTTCACATGCTGCTTGAGTGCAATACCTGCACATGTTCATCTTTTTGTCCGTCCCTACTGGGAGTCCTTCTACCTGAGCATGTTGCGTCTCAGGGCTGTAGAGAGAGTATTACCTCCAACAGTCTCTCAGTGTCTCCCAGAGTGGTGACTTTCTCAGAAAGGATGGCCTATGATCGGTCCTCTCCAGTACACAAGCCAACAGGACCACTGAGGAAAGGACTACCCCGCACCTTATTCCCCCTCTCTGAGAAAGAAATCACGTACACATCTACGGCTAATCTCCCTTCTGAAAGCAGTACAGCTCAGCTGAGGCCTCAGACTGCTCTTCCAGAGTATTTGGAATTCTTACCAAATCTGTCTCCATGTACTCCAGCAGGACTCAGTTTTGTGCAGAGGAGGTATCTGTTGCTGCATGCACAAGAGCAGTGGCGAGGGCAGGCAGTGCAGTGATCTCCTGTTACTGAACAGCCTCCCGTGTGGCCCTGGCCCCAAAACAAGCAGTCAGTTACATCCCTGGCAAAGTTCTCTGACAAAACCACCAGTGATTTGTGTTGACTTCAGCTGCACAAAGACAAGCCAGCAGTGTGCCCAGGTGGCCAAGAAGGCCAATGGCATCCTGGCTTGTATAAGAAATAGTGTGACCAGCAGAAGTAGGGAGGTGATTGTCCCCCTGTACTCACGACTGGTGAGTAGTGTGTCCAGTTCTGGGCACACCTCAACACAAGAGAGATATTGAGGTGCTGGAGGGGGTGCAGAAGAGGGCAACGAAGATGGTGATGGGCCTGGAGAACAAATCTTATGAAGAGCGATTGAAGGAGCTGGGACTGTTTGAGGAAGAGGAGGCTGAGGGGAGACCTCATCACTCTACAACTACTTGAAATGACATTGTAGAGAGGTTGGTGCTGGTCTCTTCTCACAGGTAATTAGTGATAGAATGAGAGGGAATGGCTTCAAGCTGCAACAGGGTAGGTTTAGGCTGAACATTAGGAATGAATTTTTCATAGAAGGAGTGGTCAGACACTGGAATAGGCTGCCCAGGGAGGTGGTTGAGTAACCATCCCTGAATGTGTTTACGAGTTGTTTAGATGTGGTGTTGGGGAATATGGTGTAGGGGAAAACTTTGTAGAGTAGGGCTGATGGTTGGACTTGATGATCCCAAGGGTCTTTTCCAACCTGAATGATTCTATGATTCTAACATGAGGTAAGTGGAAGGAGAGCTCTTTATCTCCAGCATTGTACCTCTCTCCTTCCCACGTCACTGCCACTTGAGTGCCATGAAAATCAGCAAACCCATCTTCTCTTTCAAATGAGAAGTGGGTATTCAATGGAGCGCTTCAGATGTGCCCTGCCTAAAGAGTACACTGGTGGCAACAACTCCTCTGCAAGAGCTGTGCAGATGCAGAGGATGGATGAAGGCAGGCAATAGGGAATAACCGGAAATGCTGCTTTCCTATTGCTGCAGTTTGCTTTGGCCATGGGGACAGTAAAGCTCTCTGTGAAATTATGATCAGACAAAAAAAATTTAAGAGGGACACAGCAGGAAGCACAAGATTTTGGGCATCAGAAAAGGGTTGGGATCAGCTTCTCTGCAATGGGTTGTCACTGCAACCAAGTTGAAGAAAAAGCACAGGGAGGATCTGCAGTTCTGCCCAGCTCAAAAGGCCTGAGACCTTCTTTGTGAACCAAGTCACCTTCCTGACACATGGCAAAACTTGTACTTAATGTGTGACCTAGCACCCTAGCTCCCACATGCAGGGAAAGCTGAGAAGTCCTCCCTGTCCACAGCTCCAGTCATCAGTCCTTCCAACACCTTTTGGTACTTAGGTTGTCCCCTGCCCTGATGGTCCTCCCTCCAAGGTGACCCTCCTCCTTTCCACTTGTCCTAGGGTAGATGAATACAATGTCACACCTGTTCTGGGGAGATTTAAGCCCAAAAGAACTCAGCCTGTTGAGTTGAAATGAGCAAAAGACCATCTTCTCTCTCAAGAATTGCGAAGTCTTTACACCTTCCCCATCTCTCCTGTTTAGGTCAGAAACCAAACAGGGAAAGTGGTGCATGCAGATAAACTGGGGAATACACACACTGAATGGAACATGTTGTTTTTGCTGTCTTTCAACCAGGAAAACACCTGCCATTATTAAGCAAGTTCTGAGCTTGATGTCCTTCAGTCTGTAGCTGAACTGCAAAACACACAAATGTACATAAACAATGCATCCCCAGTCACCGTGCCCTAGATTAGACCCAGCTTCCCACTTCCATCACGCTGTGTTTTCTCCTTGGCAGTGGTTGTATGTAGTTTGAGAATGGAAGTTATGGATTTATGAAGAGCCATTTGTCTAGTAAAGATAATGCACCACTAGCTCCAGTGTGTGTGGTGATGGACACACCTCCACAATGGAGAGATAAAATCACGGTTTCCTGCAAAGCCACAAACTCTCTTTGCCACTGGGCAAAGAAGAGACTTCTCCACATGTACGCAGGCTCCCCAGGACCAGGCCACAAGGAATTACTGCTTTTGTGTAAAGTGAGAAAATCACTTTTGTTACCACTTTGCTTGTACTACTTACCAACTTCATCCCTGATCTTTGCAAGCTCGACTCCTAACTCCTTTACTTTCACAAGGGCATTTTCATTCTGTTTAAGGAAAAAGAGAGAGAAATATGTATAGTCCCCAGGTTTATCCCAGATAAGCACTTTCACATGTTCATTTAGTAAAGCAGATTAGATTGATTCCTCAGATTTTTATTTTTTTTCTTTTTGGCAGGGGGCATGGATTATAATGAACTCATTCAGTTTTTAAATCCAGTTTAGGAGCCACAA
Source organism: Nycticryphes semicollaris (assembly GCA_013400055.1). Lineage (NCBI taxonomy): Eukaryota > Metazoa > Chordata > Aves > Charadriiformes > Rostratulidae > Nycticryphes > Nycticryphes semicollaris. The sequence continues at coordinate 760,960 of VXBJ01001179.1, forward strand.
CTCACTGGCTACAAATACCTTGTATCTCTATGAATGCAAGTACACATGCTCAGGCTCACAGGGCAGCACAGGATACTCAATTAAAAGTATCTAAAAAGACATCTGTATTTTTCTACCATTTCCTGTTCAGTCTGTGTACCATTTATAGCTGAACTGCATGTACAAGATAGTTTTATTAATTCGGTTAAAACCCTTTCATCTATTTATACCTACATCTAACCACCTCCAAACAGAGTAATATATGCTCACACAGTCAAATTAGCAGAGCAGATTCCTGTACTTAAACCAGCTCAAGCATGGTGGGCATACCCATGCAGACACCACCGATCGCCTGATGTTCATGCCCATTTCCACATTTATTTCTGGTATTCTGTTAGCTGTAAAGGACAAGAGCTCCTTCCCTCAACCTCTCTCAAAAGAAATTTGAATACTTAAGGAATCAAAACAGATGAGCTGGCCAAATGAAAATTTAAACATATTTACACTAACAATACTAAGGTGTGGTTATTAAAATGCAAGGACTTCGGCAGCGGATATCTCATGAGTGCTGTGCAAACTGACAAAGAAAAGCCTGAGGAAATTCTACTGGAGTTTGGTTTAATACAATAAATCCTGGCATAATGGTTCAGACATAAGGGCACTTTAAATTAGAACGTATCCTGAATCACATTAGGAATAAGACAAAGGAACATATCCTGCTGAGAATATCACCAATGATTAGGAAAACTAGATCAGACTACTATAAATATGTCCTAGGATAGAAAAGGTCAAGAATCTTTCAAGGACACTACAGAAAAAGCCTATTCAAGAGAAAAGGTAGTGTAGTAGAGGATGGAGTTAAAAAGAGTCCTAGAACGTAAATCTTCCAGTAATAAGTAAACAAGGCTAATAAAAGTCTAGGCCACAGAAAGGATTAGTTCAGCAGTAGGATATATAGCAGATAGGATAGCATATTAGTTCTGTCTTACCAAAATGAAAGTGAAAAAAAGAAAGATTTCAGACCTTAAAGTTAATGTTTATTTTTCCTGCATCTAATTTGTAACTATGTTAAGAGAAATAACACAATAGCTTAATATTTTGTAATACCAGGAAATTGGAATCTGGAATTTAAAATGATCCTTCACACACTGCCCTTTTGGGACGATTTCTACCAGATCCAAGGGACTCACTCTCCAGAAAGTTTTGCTGTAAATGGGGCGATTAACTGAGCTGGTTTGAGAGCCTGGGGTGCCTGAAGAGAACAAGGCAATGTGGATATCTTTCTTATTCAGGTATGGAAAGAAGCCAGGCACGCAAGGCTGGGCTCCTCCAAGTAGCCACCTCTGTATACTGCTGAGTAATGCACAGGGCGCCTTGTGCCAGGACTGCAGAGTCTCCAGACCTGACCAACTGCATTAGGCTTAGAATAAAATGGAGTTGATTGATTTGTTTTGGGTTTTTTTTTTTAATCTTTTAATTAATATAAAAGCTATGAAAAACAAAAAAAAAGGTCCAGATAAATATAGCCTGGTATGTTAAAAAATCATAGGCCTTCACAGAGGTTCCCAAACCAGCCATCAACGTTTTCCTTTTTAGACAACATCACTGCATCTGCCCATACCGCCCGTTTAACTCGCTGGAGTAATTTTAAGAAGTGTTCTTGACAGATTGCCAGGACGGGTGCCCTTGGAGGCGTGTGCACAGGGATATACTGGATACAGGACTTGCAGATTGGAAGCGCCCACTCAAATTACCGGCCCCCACTATTTGAAACAGAAGCCATTTAAAGCAAGGGAGCTCTTTATAAACTATTGCCAGCACCTGCAGATAAACAGAATTCACTGGGATAATGTTTGTCCTACCCTTAAGGACACTTGGTGATAAGACCCTCTCCAGAAAAGTAGAGAATCACTATTGTACCAGCTTAAAAACGCTACCCCATAATTCAGGCACCAGCATGGACGCCAACCCACCATGACAGTGGACCTCCTGGCTGCCTCACACTGGGGCTATCTCATTAGGTGCTTGCCCTGTAGGTACTTCTTCCATTGGTTTAGTTTGGTTGGATCTTTCTGACTGCTCTTTGGGACTTCATATTTACATTTCCTGGAAGGTCAGATTTGCAAAGGTTGCCTTCAGTGCCAAGGCCTCAAGCAGCCTCTCTTGCTCAGAAGGCTCTTTTTATCTTCCTCTTCTGGAAGAGGAGCAAGGTGTAGTTTTGGCTAGTCATCGTATCAGACTCATGGTCTCCTTGAGGCTCAGTGAACTTACAAATCCCTGGTATTTTCTATTACTGTAACCTGCTTTGTCAGTGTAACATGATAGATTCGGACTGCACATGTTCTTGTGTAAACACAATGCTAATACAAAACGAGAAACCTCTCCTCGTTATCATCACTGTGGCTCTGCAGATGACCAGCACTTCAGTGTCAGGGCAGCTGGGCAACTGGGAATGCCGGTGCTTAGGAATCCAAATGTTACAGTAGAGCAAAACTGGATGTGACATGAGATCCAATGCTGCAATTCGTACAGGCCCAATGTCAAAACATCAAAGCAACTATAAAATTCGCAGGCATGTGAGGAAAAATCTGCCAAAGCAAATGTGTAAGAAGCCAAATTAATGGGATATCCCATTGAATTAATCAATCTTCATTGATATTTATCTCAACAAAGTTTGAAAGAGAAGATGAAGTAAGTAGGAACATTTGTTGCCCTCCCAAGAGTTTTGTGTCGAACAGGCTCATGATATCAAAGGAGCTTTGTAGGCCTTCACTAGGCACCAGTTGGAGTACAGCCACTGAGGGTGAGCTGCTAAGGCTCAATGGCCATAGTAATGACACAGCCATTTCCAGTAGGTGACAAGGTCATAGACACTATAAGGGGACTGTGCAAATATTCAACATTTCAGTGTGGCAGCTAAATGTCAATCAAGAAAAAAAAAAATTGCCTTGATGTGATTTTGGATTAATTTTTTTTTGGGCCAAAATGTGAAACCAAAACAGCGGCTTTTGTACAAATTAAAATGTTGCATATGCTTTTCAGTTACTTTTAATGCAGGATGGATAACATCATTGCTTGGAAAGCTGATGAGCAAGGTGTTGCTTGAAGAAGAAATCCCAAGAAATGACTCTGATACTGAAGTAATTTTCACAAAATAAAATTATGCTCATGGTGGAAATGAAGGAAACCTTATTCCTTATACCTGTGCTCTGCAATGCAATGGTTAAGTCTTCTGTCTGGAATAAGTCCTATCTCCTCAAACAGAAAGAAAAATAGAATGGAACAGGTAGAATGATATGTTTGCTCTGTGCTTAAAGGACTGCGCTGTTGAATTGAAGATACAGTAGCAACTCTTTTTCCTGTCATCAGCTTTAGAACATACAGATTTCCCGATATTTCTGCCATGAAAGGCTCAGTGATGGAATGCATTTCAGCAAGTAAAACAGACACTGAAAATGGCACTTATGTATTCTCCATTTAGCTCAAAACTCCCTGATGACAGACTGAGGTATGACTTATATTGGTGCAACAATGAGCAGCTCCAGAAAAAATGGCAGGTAGTCAGGTAGGTAGGCAGAGAGGTAGGAAGAAAGGAGAAATTCATCCAACTAAACATCAGTGCCCAAAACTTGGCAGTATAGTTCAGAGCTTAGATATAATTGCATGTAAGCACCTGGAAAAATAACATGGTAAAAGATATCGTGATACAGGCCTGAGGATGGGCAAGATGCTGGTGTTGTTCAAATAGATTAAGAAGGGAAGTAGTCATGAAGGCTTGGGGGAGAAGAAAGGCTCTGCTTTAGTTTTCATGGAGCTTCAGCCCACAGCTAGACATCCTTGAGGAGACATTGCCAGGGAGACAGGTCAAGGTTTTACTTTGGACCAGGGATAATTGTGGGATGGGGAAGCAGAGTTAAGGTTTGCCTCAGAGCATCTCTCCTTGGAGAACTGCAGATGACCTGACCTGAGATACTAATTCATTAGAAACACTAATTAATTAAACCTCTGAATGGTTATTCACAATAGGTAAGCAAAAGTAGATCCACTGCACAAATGGGTCAAATCAAGCAAGGAATATCAGAAAATTGCCCAGATCCATGCAGAAAGTCAGCTGCAGCTAGGAAGCAAACATGGAAACCTGGAGTTACCTCCCCAAATCAAAATATCTCTCCAACATACTTGCTTATATTCTGAGGTCCAAATATACGTACAGTATCTCCACGAACACTTCCCAGTTCTCTACAACACCCCCTAAAAATATACACTGCACACAGATGCTGTGTGGCACTTGTTATTAAAACCACTCCTTCAGAATAGCTTTTCTGTATCCAATGCTTTCAAAATACTAAAAATAAATAAAAAAAGACTATCCTGCAAATGGTGCTTAGTCACTGTTGTGCTTTGTTCAGAGTTCCCTGGGCCAAGGTCTTATATTATAATTGGAAAGAGAAGCACATACATTGGGAATTCTCTTGTACCAATAAATATTTCAGATGGTACGTGTAGAAGCAATAACTGAATCCCACTGCAGCTGGAGTTCAAAATGATCTACAATCTTCCTTCAGAAAAGAGGTGTTCTAACACTCCCTTTTCAATCATGTACTGGTTGTCAGGCAATGCTCCCTCATAATATTCCTTAGGTTAAAGTTTACAAGTACCTAGATATCTCCCAGTCACTGTGCTTTAACAAGTTTTATATTAAGCCATACATTTTTTCTTAACCCGGTTAGCAGTGTATCTCAAGATGTACTTGAATATATTATTAGGTAAATGAGAGACACTATCAGCTTTTCATTAGACCGAGTACATGCATATTTTTGAAAGCCAAGCTCTAACAAAATATACTGCACAAGCATGTGTTTCTGCCAAGATATTTTCTATTAAGCAAATTAAATGTGTACTTTCATTCTCTCCCTCTTCTGCACGTACTTAAAATATCCAGAAGAATAACGTGAAAAACTACGTGTTAGAAATGTCCCACAACTTTTCTCACCCATGCTGATCTCCTGCTACCTGTAGCTACGTACTTACCTCTGCACTGACCTCTGTTACATGGCCCATTTTGGTGCCGGGGAGTTTGATTGGTTTAGATTCACCCAGACATAAGAAAACACGCAGTTTTGCCTTGTTTCACTTCTACATTGGAGGATCAATCCGCATCAGGAAGGGGGATCTTTACCTGAGGGCAGCTAGTGTTTGAATAATCTCTCTTCAAAGGTTAAAACTCTGTGCAAGTTGCCTTTATAACTTACACTCCACAGGATTATTAAAAATGTATGAAAAGCAGAGCAACAAATCAAGCCAGCTGTTTAATATAGAAAATGCCAGTGGTTTCACGGGAATCCAACCCTTACATTTAGACTGCACTTGAAAATTATGTAAAGCACTGCAGTGCACGTGAAAGTGACAGTTCGGACTTGTCCCCGGAGAACCGGAGTTCAGCACGCTGTAAACAAGCCGAGCATCGCTCCCCTCTCGCCACCCCGGGATGCCCACACCGCACCGACGCCAGCTCTAGAAGCAGCAGCAGCAGCAGCAGCACAGGCTCGATCACGGTAACGGCCACCTTCCTGCCCTTTCCCTAAAGGATATAAAGAGGCAAAAGTACCGTCTCGTCCTCGCACTGAACGCAGCAAAACCACTTGGAGCAGAATTTGCCCATCCTGGCAGGACCGCCACCAGGCGGACTGCCACCCGCCTCGCCCGGTGCCAGAGGCTGAGCCCCGATGGCGATGCCACTATCAAAAAAGGGATGTCGCGCCCCCGCACGCCGAGGGCGGCCCGATGCTCCCCGGGGCGCCGGGGGACGTCCACGGCGCCGGGACCGGGGAGCCGGGAGCGGAGAAGGGGAAGGAAGGGGAGAGTGGCTGCCGGCCGGCTGGGGAAAATCAGCGGGTGCGGAGCAGCAGAGCAGGCACCGGTTTCGCCCTCCGCCGGGGACTGTCCGCTGCGCATCTCAGAACACCGCTGTTGCCCGGTTTAGACTCACGGCATCACCACGGAATCACCGAATCGTCTCGGCCGAAAAAAACCCTTCGGATCATCCAATTCAACCTTTACCCTCACACTGCCAAGTACACCACTAAACCAAGTCCCTCAGCACCACGTCTATCCGTCTTTTAAATACCTCCAGGGGTGGCGACTCAACCCCCGTCCCTGGGCAGCCTGTTCCAACGCTTGACGACCCTTTCAGTGAAGAAATTTTTCTTAATATCGAAGAGGCTTGCTAAGGTCTCTCCCGGAAGAAGGGGGTCCGATCGTTTGCCCCGAGCGGGGCCCGTCCAGCAGCGCCATCGCAGGAACGTGCTGAGGCGAGGGACGGCAGGAAAATGTTTTGAAACTTCGCCGCAAAACCCGCAAAGGCGCTGAAATCCGACAGGGAGCCTGGGCTCTCGGCGGGAGGCGGCTCTGGCTGATTCCCATCTTCATGCCGCATTCACAACCACTGATCACTGCAGTCCCCGTCCTCCGCAACCTTCAGTAACACCCGAACGTCGACCGGCTCACTGCCGGCGCAGCCGCTCGCCCGCACCGGTCCCAAATTCGCCCCAGGGCGTGAGACGGGCGGTGCGACTGCGATGCTCCTGGATGGCGGCTCTTGCCTCTCTGGAGCCCTCCCCGGCTGCCATGAGGGGTCTGCGGCTGGGCACGGCCGGTCCGCGGTTCTGCGCGGCGCATCCCCGTGCAGCTGCCCGCCAGCGGGGCGGGACAGGGGGACGGGGACCCTCTCCTAACCGTCTGCTTTCCCTCGGTGAGGGGTGTCCTCCCTGTTCCCGAGTGTCCCCCAGCGTCCCGAGCCGCTCTCATCTCTCAACAAGGAGTTTTTCTGAATTCATTTATTTAAATCCGGAGGGAGCTCACTACCCTCTGGACTTCGGTGACTACTTGGGATGGCAAAAAGCACAGACCTCTACAATGTACCTATAGACTTTTGTAATCCTCAAGGACTGGGATTTTTTTGTTTGTTTGTTTTTTATGCCATGTATATAAGTATATACAGCACATAACCTGCGGATATATAGCCATATGTGGTGCGTATGTCCGGTCTGTATGTGTGTGCCCACCGGGAATTCGTTTTCTTGTTTGCACCCGGGGCATAAAGCTGCAACAGCCTCACCTCTCCTAGGGTTTTGCCTCTGGCATGATATACTTTCCTCTAAAAATTTACATGAAAAAAGAGGCAAAACACTTCAATGACTTACACCCGAGGTGGTATTTGTGCTGCAAATGCCTGCACTGTTTAAAGATGAAAAACATTATTTTCCTGAAAGCCAAATCACTACCAACCACACAAAAAACCCTGCATTGCCTTTAATGCCCAGCCCTGCCTTCTGGTTGGAAATATTGTAATGCTCAGACCCGTGCCTGTCTATACAGGGAATTTTGTTTAATTGTATTTTCTGCTGTGACTGGTGATGCATGAAGTGATTTGGATATTAGTAGGAATCAGCAAGAATCTCCAACAAAACTTTGTGTTAAAACACATTTAAATGCTCAGGTAACTTCCCGGGTTTTGTCAGCTTCTTGTTCCCTGCTTTTCTTCAACCGTGCCAGGACTTTCAATAGTTTCAGAAAATTACAGCCAAGTAATTTTTTTTTATAAAACCAAACCAAAACACCACGAAAAAAAAAAACAACAAAAAACAAACCAACAAAACCCAAAACGTATTAAAAACCTCACTCAGCATACATGCATTTTAATATGTGTGTTTAAGATTTAACTTTTCTTAACAGCATGTGAAAATTAATTTCCTTGGCTACTGAACACCTACAGAGTTGAAGTAAAAAGAGACTTCCATGTGAAATTATCTCATCTTTATGGTAGGAACTTATTTTTTGCCACACAACTTGAAGTCCATGATTTGGATTTTTTTACAGCCTAAATCTTGACTGGAAACATTTTAACTGCCATAAAAAAGTAATATGAATCATATTCCCATTTGCAGACAAATTACCACAGCCATTTCTCTGAGGTGGCCATTAGAACTATGGTATTTAGATCAACATGTTTGACTATCAGGCAAGGAAAATAAAAAACTTGACATTACTCCTTTTGTTATGCTTTTAAAGTGAAACTTCTGTCTTTTTCAGTCCCTCCGCTAATAATGTTAGATTTGCTGTTTGTGTGTGGTGATAAATCTAAGCTAGACATAAACTAGCAAGGTCTATGCAGCAATTTAGTACCACTTAAGCACTAAATTGGAAGATAAAATGTTTAAGTGGAATTTAAATTAAGCAGAAGCCATGTATTATCCTTCTGACTAGAGTTAATTGGGCCCCCAGAAGTGGATTTTCCTGGGGATATAACACTGATAAGGGATGGAAGAGCTGCTGGGCTCTTCAGTCAGCTTAGGCCCTTTTGGAGAAAGTGAGCCCAAACTCATTCAGTTTAAATTAAGCTTCATCTTTTGGGTCAAGTTGTATAGAGTTAAGGTGAGAAAAGACTGAAAATGAGAGACCAGTAGGAAAAATGGAAACTATTTTAAAGAGCAGTTCCTTGGTCAAATGCATGAAAAAGGAGGATGAAGAATGAAGAATTTGGGAGGGGTCTCTCTGATGGGAGCATGCTCCGGGTTGGAGTTACGTTACTACATGGAGAACATCAAACATACACTTGAAGGCATCAATGCCTATGGGGTTGAGGATATAGAAATGTAAATAAGAGTAACTGAGACAGGAGCAAAAAGCTTAGCAAAGCAGGCATGAAATGGGAAAGGACAACCCCTATACCCGAATTTTATGACAACAGAGAACTGGCACTGTAAACAGCGGGTTCAGACTAAGGTTTTAAATGTATCAGCTCTCTATATTTTAAAATGCTAGAGTCAACTGCTTGTTTTCAGTGGCATGTGGCACTTCGATCAAATACTGAAAGGAATAATACATTAAAAAAAGTGTCAAGCACGACAAGGCACCAAAGGCACATAGATCCAAGCCAGTGAAGGCTTCTGCCTTTGTATGGCAAAAGAGTTGAGATTTTTAGATGAGGATAATATGTCACTCCATCCTATTAGCGACCAAGTGACTTCAGACATGATGCCAACAATAACACTACTTGATAGGCTGTGAAAGATGGGGAATCACTGAAGAAGTGTTAAGCAGGGAGGAGCTGTCTGGGGGAAGATGGCCAAGGAGTTGGCATAAATGGAACTACTGGGCTTAGCAGAGGTAATTACTGGAGCTGTTCAAAGATCAGTCCTTGGGGCAAATTATGTTCACTTATGGCCCTCATCAAAAATTAGAGGACTGCTAATGAGATGTTGGGATGCACTGTACATCAAAGAGAGAGTCAAAACACCATGCTTGTCAAACTGGATAATGTTTAGGGATACAGTAGTCGCCATGAAAAGCAACATAAAATACTGGGAAGTCCAAGGTCACAACCATAGGGACAAATGACTGGAATTTCAAGTAGAAGATGGAGACTTATCAGCTGGAAATAACAGCAAAAGAGAGTGGTGCTTATTCAATCATAGGATGACTAAGAACTATGTTTATGGTACAGCTCTGAATAAATCACATACAACCTTAGGCTGTAGGAAGGAGAGAAGAGGGGAGTTTAAATGCTTTATGCAAACTCCCAGAGAGCCCTCACCTGGAACTGCATGCAGTTCTGGTCACCCGTGTTTTGGGGATATCAGTTCTGATGCAGGGAATATATAAACTATGCCACTGGAGGGTGTCACATAATCTGCCTAGGAAAATAAAAGTAAAGTTGAAAAATAATAGCTTTCCATAAATACATCAGGGAGGAGAATATTAGGAGAGGGAGAAATACTTCAAGGTCAAAAAATGTATTCATATAAGAATGAAGGGGTGTGAACTTGGACATACCTAAGCTTTCAGTCACAAGAGGTTCTGAAACAGTCCTCTGGTAGGAACAGAGGAAAAGATAATGACTTTTAAGATGCAATTTGATATTTTTAGGGAATGGTTATAGGATTTTCGTGTTTGAAAGAGGAATGGATTTGGTGACCCAAGATGAACTTGGATACCTTTATGTTCCTATCCATGCAATCCTGCTTGTCTGTGCATTGTCACCAATATGTTGCTACACATCTTGCTGACAGTCCACACTCAAAGTGTGAGCATGCCTCTGCTGAACTCCTTCACATGGAGCATTGTCCAGCAGACCTGGTTCACATTGCCCTTCAAGGTACGAAGGAGAAGCCTCTGGATAAAAGACACCATCAGGGCCTAGGAAAACCTATGCTGTTAGTTAAAAAACACTACATAGAAGTCGTACCTTTGTTTTCTTATTGGAAACAGAAAATACAGGTAAGTCCTACAAAGACTGGTGTGTTCCTTGTTATGTATAAGATTAACAAGAGGGTTAAGAAGAAAAAAGACTATTAAAATTAAATTTTAAAACATCAAAATTGCACACAGCAAGCAAAGCAAGGATATCTCTTACCAGGTATTGAGCCCTCCACCATTTATTGACTTCAGTGGAAAACACAGTGCTATTAGCACCTCACAGGGCAAAGTTCCTGGGTAATTGAAGCTGAGGAGAACATCTACATTTTCTTAAATGTCCCAGGGGAATTGCTTAGTCTGTAAAAAACATATTCTAATGGTCAAGAGGCACCATGGGCAGTAATCTTTCCTGTACTGACAGAATCAATGCTCTCCTCCGAGACTAGCATAATACAATTCCTATTTACTGTCCAGGCACCTCCAATATTTTACATATCTCTGAACTAAACTGGGAGATGTAGGGTTTAATTAGATTTTTTTTTTTATTATTAACTAAGGTTCCCAAATGGATCACATTGTACTCTGTAACTCCATAGTGGTCTTTGTGTACCAGTGCATAGACACTATGTATAATTTCATTTGGATTCTAGACATATATGCTATCATATATAAGCACCTTTGAATTCTTAACCTTTAGTATCTGGTGTTTCCCTACTTCATGGATGTTGGCTACCCTTCCTAGGAGAGACATAGTGCTTTCCCTGGATCTTCACAGGACTGGACTGCAAAGGTTTGGCAAGTGTGAAGATGGAGATCCACAGAGAAAGACAAGAGAATGAAAAATAGAGCCAAAGTCTTGAGAAAGCTCTGAGAGATAAAGGTAGCAATGCTGTACTTTGTGTGTCACTGAGCAGGGAAATCCTTATGTGGACTGTGTATGTTTCATCTTTTATGAAACACTGCAAATGCTTGCTGAGAGGCGTAGCATGTGAAGTATGTGAAACAAATATTTAAATTAAGCTGAATAGGTAACAGTCTGAGGGCAAGATCTGGAAAAGACAGTACAGGGAACCTCAAGGGACATAAATTTTTTTGCAAGAAGGCTGTCAGGTGTGGGAACAGGTTGATAGGACAGTATGGCAACAAACAGGAAACTAGGAGAAAGTTGAAGGACACAGTGGTCAGAAGTGAGGACCAAGAAGACTGATGCCAACATCTTAGGGATATGGAGAGCGATAACGGGAAGAGAAGGCTGAGGTGGAGCATATCACAAGTTGAAAAACTGTTTCACCTGAAAAAGAAACCAAAGTGTGGATTCAAAGAAGAGATGAAACAGAAAAGGAAGGAAAAATCGTTCTGAGGATGGTGTTTCAGAGGACACAAGGCTGTGTATCAAAGAAGGGAGACAGGGAACAAGAGACTGCAGGAATGAGAAGATAAGGAGAGACGGGAAGGTCAGATTCAGATGACCTGGTGCATAGCTGAGACACCGCAACTTCTGTGATGTCTCAGCTCTGGAGGGTGACAGACAAGTCAGGCTATCGGCAACTGCCGCCTCCTGACATTCTCTGTGGTCAGCGGCGAAAGGCGATTGTGACACCAACATTAAGCACCTCCAAAGGATGATGTGAGGAGAAGTCTGGTTGGCGGCATTCAGCGAGGGCCAGGGTTTTGTCTAAGGCAGTGCTGAAGTAGGGTAGAACAAAGCTATTCCAGTCATGCATTTTGAACAGGAGGCTCAGAAGATGGTTGAGTGATGTGCCACAAATTATCATTTATTACAAAGATGGGAGAGAGAACTGGGGAGAAGAGACATCCAGCACTACCTATGGGATTACCACAACCTATTTCTCTGCACATACTCTTTTCAAACACAGTTATATTTTGTGTGAAAGGACATGCAGGTGGACTTCCTCAGAATTCCTCCTCTCTTCCTACAAAAAAGAAGTCAAGTATACTGTCAGAATTGTAGACAACTAGGGAGACTGAATTAATTTTTCAATAAACCAAGCATGGGCCCTCAAAGTCTGCAATCCATTGTTACAGGCATTATTAGTATTGTTAATTTTTCAATGTCTGCAAGCAGTCATTTGGAATTGTAATTTGGAAATAGTGTCAACTAGTCCTAAATTCTCTTTCCAAATTTTGCTTATTGAAAGTGCTAGTAGAATTGTATTTCTGTGAGTGCTCGAAACCAATAAAGGTGAATGCTGCTGTCAAAAGAGGTGGTTTCAGCCCCTCTTCTCCTAGTCACTTGTTTCCCTCCTGTTTTCTTCCTTACAGTTACAGCAGTGTCTGGGCAGTGAATGAGAGTGAGAATAAAACTAAATGAGAGAGAAATCAGGAAATTTGGGGAGGCAACCTCCTTAGCACAAGGCTAAATGCATTTATGGAATCTGCGTTGCAGCCTCTGTGTTCTGCCACTGGCTGGGAGGACAGTCCTGTCACAAGCCCCTGAACCCTTAATCTTGTCAGACTAAAACCCACAGTGGCCCACGGAAATGAGAAAAGCAGATACATTCACTATCACATTTCATCTTTCTTATTGGAGGTGCCTCTGATGCAGCTCAGTTGTTAGTAACATGGTTCTCCACATTGGTCTTTAGACATACACATGTAATGCATTACTTTCCAGCTTGGGTCTGTTATTTTTATGCTTACCTACCTTTAAAAAAAAATTCAGAAAATGTAGTACAGCCTTTGGGTATTTCTGAAGATATGAGCAATCAGTCATGAGTTTCAGCTAGATGATTCAGCTACAGCTGAAGGTCATGTCAGATGTCCCCAAAATGGCAATTTCCCTTGGATTTACAGTAAGGCTTCATATTTTGTGTATTACTCAGTACCATGAGGTTTTAATGGTCCTAAGGCAATTTACATGGAAGCAAACCTTTTTTTTTTTTTTNTATCTGGAAGAATAGAATGCTTACCCTAGAATATAACAAATGAGCATGGCAAATATGCTTTCTGTTTCTCAAGTGAGAGGGCCCAGCCAGATGACTCCATTTTTAATTCAGTTTTCATATGAAAAGAATGTAAGTTTCTAAACAGAGTTCCTTCAGACTTTTGTTATTTCTGCTAATGTAGCCTTACATTTATTTTTGTGTCAGTAGCTTTTAAGGTCATGGATTAAAATGCACCAGTGAGCAATAGTTTATTGCTATGCTTTTTAGTTCTTGATTTCTGGAACAGTATAAATTAAGTATTTGCAGTGAATTCCAAATTAACCAGCTCTTGCTGACAAGGAATTCGTGGTTCCTCATATGAAACATTTATACACCAAGATCACAAGGAACTAAAACAAATGCATGTTTTCACTGAACTCCTCACCAGCCCTCTGCCCAGGAATACAACTCCTGCAGGGCTATTTCTAAATTCCAAACCTCTGAGTAGCTGGAAGCAGATGGACATTTTTTTTAAAAAATCAACTTTGCAGAGAAATGTTCCCTTCTTCTCCCAACAAACAGGGAATTTCCTCTCTTCCACTTCTCAGTTATTCTGGCCCAAAGCCAATGACAACTTCAAGCTGCTGTATCTTGAGGCCAAGCAGAGCAAGGCACAAGTGCTGACATTCTGTGACAGCAGTGTCAGTGGCAAAAAATTCCATCAGCTTTACATGGACCAAGATTTCTCTATTGGGAAGATTCCCAGTGCTCCGCTGAAAGGAATGGCACATGCTCCATATGTTTTTATACAAAGAAAAGTAACTCAGATGATTTTTAGAACTCATTTTAAAAATGCATCATTTATACTACTTTCTCTGTCTCCAGCATCAGTGTAGCAAAAAGTGGCTTTAAGAAGAAATCGCAACAAACAGTTCCTGAATCATTATATTAAAAACTCCACCGCCTTCTGAAATGGTTTCTCTAATGCAGGAAGCAGCATTTGAATCAGATCTCAAGGGTGAGAGCAAGGCCAGGGAACTCCAGGAGATTGAAGCTGAAACCTTTTAGAGTTCATATCTGGAACCAGAGACCTGAAGCCTGAAGGGGAGGTAAACGAGAGACAGGCTGTGTTCGGGTATCTGAATCAAAAGCACGGCTACATGCTTTTGGATGGCTGTGAGGACTATCAAGTGGATAGACTTTCTACTTGGAAGGATAGAAAAAATGCATGTCAAAATCACTGGAACTCTATGATTACCATATGGATATGTCTTTGAGTCCATCTAATCCAGATCCTGCATCTAGCAGTGATTATTGCCAGAAACTCCTGAAGAAAGTAGAAGAAGCCCTGCGCTAGAGTGTGATAAAATCACACTTCTGCATGGAGAAGTGCACCTTCTGCAAGGCACCTTCTGCATGGAGATCACATCTTAAAATTTATCTGAAAAGGGCTTCTGACCTTAAAATAAGTGCTTCTCCTCTAACAGCTACCACATCACTAGATGTTAAATGACCAGATATTCTTGCATCTTTGTAGAATTTAAGGACACAGGAATGATTCAATCAAATAACATGATTTTTGTATCACAGCACATTATATTTTATGCAGCTACTGTTGTGTAAATGTACTCGATGAAAGCAACCGCTCTACAAAGGCATGTGGCAATGAACTACAGACACGAAGATGTGGAGCTTCTGCCTAGCCTCACAGTGGTTTGTTCTAACAACTGATCATTTCTACTGCTAGCAGTCTGTGCTTCCTTCCTGTGCTGAAGGTGAAACCACTGCTTCCAACCAGTGGTTTCTACTAAACCTTCCCTTGCTAGCCTTCTGGTACACAGCAGAACCTTCTTATGGTGATTCTTTTGCTCTGGACTCAGCCCACTTTGTCCTTTTTTACAAAAAAAATTGATTGTGCTCTGCACTGTCTCACAGCAAAGGATTTTTCCAGCCCTTACAGTTGCCTATTGCTCTCCTCTGTTTCCTCCCCATTTTATCATTGTTTACTGAATATGTGTGGGCACCAGTGCTAAATTATTCACTCAAAGATCTTGACAGGTTTTCATAACATGTCCCCAGTAGGAGCTCACATTGATTTGCTCTGACACCAGAAACTCTCATTACTCCTAGAATTACTCATTTCCAGCTGAGGCTCAGACCACAGTTCTGTAGGGATGACCTGTGTTCTGCATTTGCATTTATTCTTTAACATCCAGTTGCATTGGAACACATTTTGTTTGAATGGGCCCAGCTCCCTTCAAGGTCCAAATCACTCCATGCTACTTCTCAGTCCAAATACCCTCTCTGACTCAGGCTTCCCATGTGGTTATTATCAGCCCATTATGGGATGGTGGGCACAAACGGAAGAAGTCTTGGGCTTTGGTTTGCACGGAGGGAAGTCGAGATTGCACTGAAAAACAGCTCTGGGCAGAGCTGGTTTCAGCCTGGCTTTGCTGCACCCATCATTTTCATCAAAAATGAACCAGTGGGAATGTGAGGATGTTGGTTTCGTGTGCTCAGAAGTGTAGGCAGCTTGCAGTCCACAAATCAAATATGTGGCTACTTAGCTGCTGAAATCTGTAAACACAATACACATGGAATGCAATGAGGATATGACATCGCACCTGCAAAACTGAAGAGCAAATCAGAACTTCAATAATAAAGAGAATCTTCATTTTCTTTCTAAACAAAATATTCTTGTAGATGTGACATGCAGTCTTAAAAGGCTTAAAGGTGGGAATTGTTGCCATAGTCTATCTGTATTTTCAAGCCTTGTTTTGCACTGGAGCAACCTCTCATCTGCCAGGAATTTTCATTGTCAGGGAAAGTTCCACTATATTGCTGCAAAATCCCTCTTGTGCATCAGCTCAAAATACATCTGCTGACGGATCTACACAAGAAGACTTACAATATTTACGCTTTCACCCCCTGGGACCGCAGCAGTAATTTTGGAGAGACAAAGTATTATATCTGTAGAACTTTCTAGCTTAGAAATATGCAGTGGTGAGGGAACACAGTAAATAACCTGCTGAAGTCTTTCTGCCAGTGACATTTTAAAATGCCTTTGGAGCAAGGGAGAGAAGACAGAACAGGTTTTTTTTTAATGTTCCTAAAACTCAATAACTTCCAGTTCTTAATTTAAACCAAAGATAGATAAAATGCTGTTTTACATGCAACAGAAATGTTCCAGGAGTATAAGAAAGAAGTTCAGGCACTATAATCATGTGCATAGCACCTATACAAATGTATAGCATATATTCAACTGTTCCATGCTTATTTTTAAATGAAGTTGTGTGATGTATTTAGCCATTGCTTTGACTATGTTATGTTCCTTTGCAATATGTTTGCTTTTAAAAATGCCCGTGAGCAAAAGGCAAAAGCAAGAAAGTCAGGCCAAGTATCTGGAAGCTTGTGCCAAATCTAGAGGTGTTCTCTGCTTCTTTACAGTCAGAGAAGAAAGAAACCCTAACCTCTTTTCCCTTTGCAACATGGATCCCAAGAGAAATGCAGAGAGCTATGGACAACATCCAGTCCCTCCTGAACATTTTCCGTCTATTTTCCAGGGCAGAATAACCAGGGCAGGCACTTACACCTTTCTTTCCCCAGCCTGCAAGTTACCTGTGGGTTGTCATTGCTGTAACATCCTCAGAGTGCCTCTCCAGGGGGCTGGAGGGAGGGGTGTACCTCTTGCCTGAAGTCCTGCCTTGGTGTTTATCTCCCGCCTGGAGTTAAATGTGGGGCAGCTTAAAGTAGGCAGCTCAAAATTACACCAATATTTTTAGGGAGCTCCAAAAGCCATGTCCAGAGGTACAGCTGACTTCAGCTACTGCAGGGTTTAACTACTTACTTAAGAGACTTTCTCAGCCTGAGGGAGGTAACTATGTCGGGTACAAAAAGACTGTCCCATGTGCCAGGTGATGCAGCTCTCCAGAGAAAGGGAAAAACTACATTGCTCTGCTCCTGGGGATGGCTGTGTCCCTGCACTGAACAGAAGAGTCATGAGACCAAGAGGGCTGCGGTGTGCAGCCAAACGCCTGAGGCACCAGACCTCAGATGTATAAACGTGTCTCAAGCACAGCCTAAGAAAAAGGCCAAGTTCAGGCACCTCTCTGGTAAGTGGTGGTGAACCCCAAGCTCCCCATTCAGTACAGTGTCCTTGTACAATCCCTGGGCAGGCAACCCCCATATGTCCTCTGAGGGGAAGCATCACTCTGAGCCTGTCCATTGACTGTAGACCAGAGCCCCTTCACCTGACTGACACCTACACCGCACACAAGGCTGCTGGACTGAGCCCCTTGCTCCAACTGGCACAGGAGGCCCATTGTGGAGCAGAGGGGAGCCCTCCACTTTGCTTTCTAACATCGATTCATCTCTAGCTCAAAGGTAAGAAACGCTTCATTATGGACTAAGTTTTGCTCACATCCCGTTAAAAGATTTCTGGAACTATTTGGTCTACTACTATATTACGTACACACATATATTTGTCTACAAGGGTATCTTAGCTTTCCTTTACAACACTCAGTGATTGTCTCCTGTTAGTTTAATGGACAAAAAGCTGATGTTCGCATTTATGATGAATGTATACAATTTCAGTTGTACTCCAGCCTGCCTTTTTATTTTAGCAGTACCATTCAATATCTACA
>VXBJ01001180.1:0-50833 GCA_013400055.1 Nycticryphes semicollaris
TTCTGCACGTTTGGCTGCAGGTGCTGCCAAAATTAGCTTGCAGCCGGTGGAGGGCAGAGATGCTGGTGGGGAGGGGGGGCTCTGCCTGCTCCCGGCTCCCTTTTCTCATCTGTGTCTCAACCTTTTGCCGTGTCCGGTGTCCCCATCCCCATCCCACCCCTGGGGGGATCCATGGTGGAGGAGCCAACTCCAAATGTGGTTTTTCAGCTTTGGGGGGGATTGTGTGTGTGTGTGTGCAGGCATCGACCCTGCCATCCACAGGTCTGGCTGGGGACGTGTGGTTTGGCCTCGTGAAATACACCCCGACAGTGAAAATCGCACCTTCCGGGTGCGATAGGGAGATGGAGAAAGTTGCAGGACTAAATTAATCGGCAAAGTTATTAATGCAGTGATGAATCTGGACCTTTTCTGGGCACTTGGGTGCCTGTGTCTGCCTTGGAGAAGGGGAGAGTACTTGGCTGGGCAGGGCTTCACCCCAGGGTGAGATTTCTGTATCAGTAATACCAACAAGGCTGCTTCATGAGGTTTTTTTAAGTGTTTATTTCAAAAAAAAAAAAAAAAAAAAAAAAAAAAAAAAAAAAAAACACAACAAACAAAACACTTCCTCACAACACNAATCATTCCTGTCATAAACTTTGGGGCCTCAACCAGAACTGAGCATAAAAGGAGAAGGCACGAAGGCACTGCTGCGGAAGTGGGGTTTTTGCTCAGGAACAAGAGCTCAGAGATGAGATCTGGCCCCGGGGAACTGCTTTTTTCAGAAATTCCCCAGCACCAAGACGCTCCTGTGTGGGCTCTGCTGTATTTGCAGGGCTGGGGCTGCTGAGCTGCAAACCCCAGCAGCAGCTTTGGGGTTCACCTTTCTGCAGCGTGGAGTCAGGAGGGCTCTGCCAAAGACCTGGGCTGTTCTCCTTGGGGTGGGGGAATCGGTCTGGGGGAGAGTTTAAATCAACCAGTAATTTTATTTTAATTTCTTTGGAGAAAATGCTCCCTGGGGTTTAACATGGGATATTCCCTGTGAGCCAGCAGCTCCCTCTCGCTATGATTAACCGACATGTACTGCTGGTTTTTAAATGTCATTTGATGATTCATTTGTGTAGGAGCTGTGAACGAGCGCGGCGTTAGCACCAGGGTGCAGTGCCTCTTGCACTGGTTTGACGCTGTTCTGTTTGAGCCAGGGCACTGCAGATCCTAAGCCACCTTTCAAAATCAGCCTGATCATTGTCAGGATGTTTGTGGGGGGTGTCTCCCTCGTAGAGGGGTCAGGGGCTTCTACAGCCCCTCTTCGCCCAGCTCCTCACCTGGATGTGGCTGGTGTGAGCGACAAACCTTGTGGCTGCTGGAGAAGATGGAGCCTTTTGGGGGTTTGGTGTTACAGGGAGGAAATGGTTCCTGTGCATGAAAAAAAACCAACCAAACAACAAGCAACAACCACATACACAAAATTTGCTGCTCAAGCAAATGATGTTGTGTAATGGGTCTCTGTGTGTGTGTGTAGGAGAGTCCTCAGGTTTTTCCAGATAGTGTTGGAAACCATCCTCCTCATGCCTGATGGGAGATGGTTTTGGGAGGTTTTGTGACGTGCTGAGGGGTTGGTGGTGGTACAGGTCCTGCAAGAGCATGAGGATGGGCCTCGGCCCTGGATTGAGGTGGCCCTGGATTGTGGTGGGGAGGAGGAGATGGTGGTGGTAGTCTGGTGAGGCCAGGATGGAGGGTGTGTGGAGGAGAGCATGTCCCTGGGGAGCAGCCAGGAAGGCAGAGGGATGGGAAATAGGTCCAGCCTCAAGATGGACATCCCCCTCGGGGTTTGCTTCGCTCCCTGTCCTCTCTTACTTGGCATCTTCTCTTGAACAGTGTTATTGAAGGTGGGACTTTTGCACCCCTGTACTCGGTGCTGGAGCTGTGTGTGGCAGCAGTGTTGTGTTTCACCACCAAGTACAGTATCTGCTTGTGACCATGTGCATAAAATCATCATATTGGACCCAAAAGTGAATTAACCTGCTGGGTGCATTTTGGAACTGCAATGTTTGTCCATCCTTAGGTGCCCAGGAGTGATTCCCAAGCCCAGGATGCCCAGTGCGGTCAGTGCAGCAGCCACTGGCTCATGGGCATGCCTTGTGCTGGGCAAGAAATAAGCTAAGTACAGGTAATTTGGGACTGTGTGTCTTAAAAGGCCCAGAAAACAATCCCAAAAGAAATGTGTTGTATGTGGGGTAGGAGGAGGCCTCACACCATTTAGAAAAAAATAGAATATAATTTGATTGCTGTGATTAGAGAAAATGATTTTTCTGATTGAAATAACTGTATTAGTCTGAAGGGCCTCTTTCTAGGAATTTCATAATTCCTTTTTATTTTCAGATCCATCAGCGCAGTCGCTCTTCATTAGCAAAGAGCCATTTTAGTTCTCAGATGTGACCTCATCCCCAGAGATCTATTACTTGGCATTTTCATGACTCTTCAGCTGAACGGCTTCAGTGGCTTCTGCCTGGAGCCTGATTGCTTAAAACTCTGCAAAATTGCTCTTGGAGCCCTGCGTTGGTGGCTGCTGGGAGAGCCGGCTTAGAGGAGAAAGGGGCAAGTTTCTGTCCAAGAACAGAGAATATGAGGGCCAGAATGTAAGTCCACAGGGTGGAATCCCACCAGGGATCCCCAGGGTGATGGGGCCAGGTCCGTGTCTGGGCAGGAGTCCCCACAAGAAGCCAGCAGGCAAAGGCCACCTCTGCTGAAGCAGTGGCATCGTGGAGGTGCTTGTGGTGGGATGCACGGATGGTGCTGCTGTGCTACTGGAGGGGGCAGCCAGCAGGGAGTTTCGAGGGCTTGGGCAAGAATCAGAGGACACTGCAGTGGTGGTTTTGCCCTGTCTCTGTTTTCTCCCTCTCTCTTAGCCCTCCATGATGGCAGTGTGTGGTGGTGCCTGTGGTGGGAGCTACGTCCCTGGTGGGTGCTCAAAACCCAAACAGGGGCTGGATGAGGTGATCTCCCAGATCCCATCCAACCTTGGACAAACCTCACCATCCCAGAATTGGCTGGTCCTTGGGTTTCATGTCTGTGCTGGTTCACAGGCGTTTGTTGCCTGTGCTGGGTGGGCAGAGGGGCATCCCCCTGCCTGGTGCAGTGCAGGGTGAGATGCAGAAGGACCCAGAGCCAAGGCATCAGTGCAAGGTCCTGTCCTTGGCCCCACTGTCTCTGTTCTCTGAAGGACTCTTGGATCATAGAGTGATTCCCAGAGGAGTGTCAGATCTTTAGGGGTTTTGGAGTAGGGGTGACCCTGGAGCATGTCTCCTGGGGAAAAGGGGCTTCTCCCGGCCCTGCGTGACTGCAATCAGTTCCCAAATGTTTTCTCCCAAGGATCAACAGACCCCTCTGATCCACCCAGCTTCCCTGATCTGGGCTGGGATCTCACCAGGCTGGTCTCTGCACACAGATGGTGCCGTGGTTGGGCACCCATGGGGTCCTGTCCAGCCCAGACCCCCCTGAGATGAGACTCCGTGGGAGAACCTGCTCAGCTCTCACTGCTGAGCAGGCAGGGATGCAGCAAGAAAAGCGGTTTCTAAGTGAAATCTCCATGGCAATCAAAACACCGAGCCCATCTTCACTTGCCTTTAACCTCTCTGAAATGCAGCAACATCTTCTCTGAAAATGCACTGCTCTCCTATCTCTTGCCTTTTCCTCTGAACTCCGAAGTAAACCGCAGCATCTTATTTGAATTTCTCAAAGGGAGTGAAATATGTTGTTTGGTTTGGGGTGGGGTTTTTTGGTGTTTTGAGTTGCCTTTTTTTTTTTTTTTTGTTCAGATCTGCTGTATGATTCTTCCCCCTGCCTGTCCATGCTCGAGCAGTCCATCCTTTCCCCATATAGTGCTGTGAACTGCAGGAGTGCGCAGTGGCGGGGGAGGCACCAGGAGTTTGGCAGTGATGGGGAGCTGTGTGAGAGCAGAGAATGTCCCACCTCCCTGGTGACCACGATCGGGCTGTGCAGTGTTACCCTGGTCCCACTGCTCCCTGCTGCACCTGGGTTTACAGTTCTCAGCTGCTGGTTCTCATGTTTCTGGCTCAAATTTGGAGTGTTTGCGTTTCTCTCCAGTCCTCTGTGCTGTGGTGTGATGGTGATCGCAGGGTTTGAGCTGGTGATGCTCCTGTGAACTGTGGCTTCTCAGCCAGCAGCTTCTCTGGGCTTTGTTTCCTGATGTTCTAAGACAAATCTTTCCTTATTAAGCAGAAGAATTGAGGATTGATGTGCTGAGGCATAAAATCCCTCTGGAAGAGGTCTTCAAAATACTCATGCAGTCTGAACATGGGAGCCAAAGGGAGAGCTCAGGCTGAGTTTTGAGGAATGCAAGTTGTCAAGTGTCGCTGATGTAAATGGCGATGGACCTGTGCCTGAGCACACCAGGGAGGACTTGGCCACTCCTGCCTGTAGATAAGATAATTGTTGCCAAGAATGTGGTGATGTAGGGCCAAGTCCATCTCCACTGCTCTGCTGTTCAAATCCATTCACTAAATAGCTGATGAGGAGAACTGGGCGCGAGGGACAGGGATAGTGTCCCTGAGGCTGGTTGGTGGATGCAGGGAAACAACACTTGCTCCAAGCAGTGTCCCATGGAAGTGCAGGCTCATCCTTTCTCCCTAGGGTGCCTTTCTGCCTCTGGTGTTATGGCTACCAAAGCCATGGTTCATGAGGCGCTGGTCTTCCTCCTCCTGAACTGTGCATCCAACCATGGGCTGGCTCCTTGGGGCTGGCTGGGGCTGTGGTGGGATGGGGAGCTGTGGGGAGAAGGCATCGACCCCCTAGAGCTATTATTCCCAGCAGAGAGGTCTGCCGTGGTGCAGAGCTGCTGCCTTTGGTTGCTTTAAAAAGATTTTTAAGTTGTGGATTGACTTCTACAAGGTGAGAGGCTGTAGGAAGGATGCTCTTCAGCTGGAGCATGTCTCCTGGCATCCTTGTGAATGGATAAATAGATGAATCTGTCGCTGAGGCTTTGTTACTGTCTTTCCAGGCTTAGAATGGCTCCTTTGAGAGTATGTCACCACAATTGTGATGGCCCATGGGTTTTTTACCTCCCCTGTAATAGCCTGTCACGAGCTCACGGCTCATTAGATGAGTGGTAGATTGCAAAGAGGAGGTCAGTGTGGCTAACTCGCTGGGGCCACGGCTACCCAGCCCCAGGCCATGGGCATTGTATGTCGCTTGCCTTGTCCCAGGGCACTTGTTCCGGGCGGCTTTTATCCTGCCGAGCATTAGCCCAAGTGCCAGCTGAGGCTCAAGTCCTTTCTTACAATTGATATTTCTTACAGCTGAGAAACAATGCAGGTTATGGAAGGGCAGCCCGTCTGCAGCAGGCTGTGACGGGCAGGGGGAGGACATGGGCAGGTCCACCTCGCCGTGCTGCTGTGGGTGCCCCAGGCCACCGGGGCCAGGCTCAGTCCTCTGCAGCCCATGGGTGCCTACGTCTCACTGCAAGCTATTTTATGGCAGTTTCATAGGGGATGGTAAACCCCTCTCCTGCTGAATTTGAATGATGCTGGCACACATCATTTGCTGGTTGAACTCTGGCATCCATGGCCGTGCCACGTTCTGCACCAGGTTTTTCACACCCTGGCAGCCCCAGTCTCACCATCGCTTCCCTTCCAGTTGCAGGGGAGGGTGGAGGGATGGAGGAGATGGGAAGGTGCTGGTGTTTTGAAGGCTGGCACACACATGGTGTGCTGCCACATGGCCAGGACATCCCTGAGGGCGGCTGACATTGCTTTTTTACCCAGTTTCCAGCTGGGAGAACTACGGGTCTGTCAGGGACTGCCAGGGTTGAGGTGCAGGCAGAGTTACCGAGCTGTTGTTTTGTTTAACAGCTTGTTTCATCCTGTCCCGGTATGACAGGAAATGTGGCAACGGTTTATGGTTACTAGCTTCCGTTTTTCTGCCTTCGGTCAGAATTGCATGTTCTGCACCAGAAACTTTGCAAAACCGGAGGTCCGGACAGATTTGTGAAGCTCAAGAAGCAGCTGATCTAATCGGACATGATGGAAGGAGCAGCACTTCTCCTCCCAAGCCACGGCCACCCTTCCCCAGGCTCCCCCCATTGTGGTTTGGGTCCTGCTGGTGGGTGGGTTTTGGTCTGTAAAAGAGAAAAGCAGAGTCTCTGACGATGGGGTAGGCAGGGGGCTGGGTTGGTGCGGTGGCGGCTGCCGGGGGCTTGTGGCGTAGCTCTGCCTGAGCATCACTGCCAGGAACGGCAAAAAGAGGTGTGGGGTGAGCCCGTGGAGCCCCAGTGGTCCCACAGAGCTCCCCCAGCCCTAAGCAATTGCTAGAGCCAGGATGGCACTGCCCTGGGGTCCCATGGGACGGGTGGATGGTTTGGGTGTGGAGAGTGTCCCTTGGGTTGAATTGTCCCGTGTGCTGCGCTTGTCAGCCCCACAGTGGGATTGCTGCATGAAAAGGGATGATTCAAGCTTGCTTTGCCTTGAGCCTGAGGGTGCAGGAGGAAGGTGAGCTGGGGGATGCTGGTGCAGAGAATGGCTCCTGTGCTGTCCCTGGGCTGGGAGTGAAGAGCTTTTTGAAGTTCTGGCAGTGGTTTGGTGCGGTGTTGGTCCAGCTGATTCTCATAACACATTGCAGTTTTCCTCTTAGCATCAAAGCAGATTTAAGAGCTGGCCTAGCTGCGTTTCAAGCCGACTTAGATGTTCGCGATGTGGAAGTGGAAACTTCTGGCTTGGTTTTTGCACCACAGCTGACGTGTGGGGGATGAAGGGCTTGGGAGTCCCACGCTGCTTCATGCCACACACACAACCTGATGCTTCAGAGATGTGTCTTCAAACCCACGGCGGGTTCATAGCTGCCAGCAGAGCCGGGAGCCCCCTGCAAGGTTTCTGCTTTTATTTTCCAGGGCAGGTCGGTTACTCTCTGCACACCTTAAGTTGTGCTGCAGTGGAAACACTTAAACCATCTGTCACTGACACCAGGAGCTTAATAACAGCAAATTAATTCCACACCAGGTGCAAGATGACTTACAAAATAACCCGAAGAGAACATAATAAGGCCATTAAAGCCTGTATTTGTTCAAATTGTCATAACACAGGGTTTCTTTTTCAATGACAGTTGCACATGGAAGGGGAGAGAACAACCCGTTACCTGTAGCTGTGGCTACACGATCATGTAAATTGTTGGGGTTTTTCCATGATCACCCTTCCTGGGTGGGGAAAGGTTATAGGGGGATGGAATAGTTGTCTAAACAATGAACTGTTGTGGATTCTTCAAACCATAACATTGGATTAGTCAAAACAAATAGATGTGGTAAATAAATACATTATGGGCAGCTTTCTTTCCTAATGTGTTTTCCCAGACCAAGGTCTGAGGTCAGGAAGCTGCAGGATGGGCAGAGGAAGGCAGTGATTTGGGGAAACCTGTGTTCAGGTGGGAGCTGAGCTGCCTCCTGCCTTCCCCAGTGCTGCTGGGGCAGTGGCAGCAATGGACAGGGGCAAACGGGTCCCAGCCACCATCCCATTCCAGGTCCTGGGAGCAGGGTTTGATCTCTGGAGCTGGGCAGCTTTGGGTGCCCCAGCAGGGTCAGCTGCAGGGGTTTGTTGGTGGAGTGGTGATGGCACACAGTGTGAGACTGGTGACATGGTGCCACCAACACCGTGTTCCAGAGCCAGGCGTCCTGCTCCTCCTGCTACCAGTGATTTAGGTTCTGTGAAGCACAGAGCAATGAGCATCTGCTGTGAGCCTGCCTCGACACCCTGGGGACCGGCACCGCTCCAGGCTGCTGCACTTCTGGGTGCACCATGTGTCCTCCATGGAAACCGGGCAGCAGCATCACCACGAGGTGCTTGGAGAGCTCTTAATTTCTGGCATGTGCTATTTTCTGCAGCTGGAAGCCTCACCAGGTGGGAAGGGCTTGTCCTGCTGGCGAGGAGCAGGTTGCAGTGGTGGGGACAGACTGAGCTGCTCTGTCTGCCTCTGCCCTGCATGTCCCAGTGGATGCTGGTCTGTGCTAGGGGTGAAGCGTGGCACACATGTCCCACCACCACAGCTCTGCCATGCAGCCAGGGGTCCCTTTGGATGCAGGAGGGGATGGTCCCAGGGTTCTTCTTTGCTGGAAACCTCTCCCATCCCTGGGGACAGGCAAAGCCATGCTGCCACCTCCCCCCCGAGTGCTGTCAGATGGGGGACATGAGGAAGTGGAGGGTTTCTGAGAGCACTTCTCCTGTGAACTTAAAGGGAAGTTTGTTGTTTTTATTTTTTCTTTTCCCCAGTGCTACTTCTGAACATCTTTACCCTTGGCATTATTTGTAAAGACTCCCATGCCAGCCCAGCACCTGCGTGTGGCCGTGTAGGAGCTATCACAGACAAGAGACTGCAGTGAAGCGTGGGCTTGAGGGTTTTGACAAATTAGGGAGTTGAAATTGCCATTATGATAAGTGTATGTTTACGTGCTGTTCTTGAATACCTCAGGAAAGCTTTGCTTTTATTTTCTTAAGGCACTGAACAAGGAGGAGACTGTAATGCAGTGCCAGTGTTTCCCCCATTGGGCTCCAGGATCTGCATTTCAGGAGGTCTCGTACTTTCTGCCTGTCTCAAGCAGGAATTGTGAACTCTTTCTTGGGAATCACTTGAATGAACATGGGGCTCTCAAATCCCAGGACTGTAGCTGCCTTGCCAGATTGCAACCAGGATTTCACTTTGTCCTGTGCTTGATTCTCTTCCTCAAAGAAATATCATGGGTAGCCTGGGGCGATATTGGCTTATTTACAGCTTGCTGCATCCTGGTCTCACGTACTGTGTGGCTGCCTGGGAAGAGACAGGCTCTGCTCCCCAAATTGCCTTTTTTCCCCTTTTTTTCCCTTCATGGAGGTTACAGTTTTTGCTGTGTACAGGCCTTGATAGCACATCCCTTCACGCTTCCTGCTCTCCGCTAATGCTGGCTTCTGAGCAAGCCCACACAAAATCTGGGAGCGCTGACGAAATGTATTCTCAGCCTGTCTCCGGGGATGGTGGTGAAAGGCAGTGGAGTGCTGCGCTGGGAAATCTGGCCCACTGAGTGCCATCCAAGGCACACACAGGCTCATTCCCAGCAAGTCCAGATTTTGGGATGCTGAAGGCTGTGGTGAAGAGGTGACCTGCTCTCCTGGCTGGATGGAAAGCCCTTCTGCTTTGGGTAACCCTAGGCCAAAGTGGTGTCAAACCTTGATGCGCAAGGTGGGCCTCGTGTAGGGAGTTTCCAGTGGTCTCATGGCAGTAAAGTCATTGAGGCTTCTTGAATGCTGCTGTTGGACCTGCCTTCCAGCAGATTTTCAGAGAAGAGCTCAGTGGTTCTTTTGTTCCCGCAGTGCCCGGGCTCTGCAGTCACATCAGGAGCGATGATGGAGGGTTGCAGGATGCTGCTGGGTTTCCAGGGTGTTCATGGCTTTCACAGCTGGTGTCTCTTCAGTCTCCCCTGACACTGTTCTTGCTCTCACCTTAATTTTCCCCTTTGAGATGGTCCTGCTCCCCTCTAACACAGGTCTTGCAGCCACTTTGATCCCATGGCAGCATCCTTTTGGACTCATAGGCTCATCCCTCACTGCTGGAGCTCTGGGCTCTGCTCTGGCACTTTTTCCAAACTCATTCACTGCCTCTGTTCTTCAACACTCTAAGCCCTGGGTTGCATTTGGGAGCTGCCTCTTTGCAACAGCATCATGTTTTCCCGTTATTCATTAGCGACGTTTTCAGGAGTGACCTGCAGGTAGAGCCCACCTACGCACAGAGTCTGTCGCTCTGCCTCCCAGGAGGAAATCCCCCCCAGACCTCAGTGAGAAGCAGCAGCTGATGTCCTCCTGGTGAGCCCAGGGTTTCTGACATGGGCTGGGATGCCTTGACTGATTTATTAGTCACGCAGTCACCTTGCTGCTTGTGTGATTAGTTTTTCGTTGCTCTGAGCTATAATTTCCAAAGCTAAGGAGGAGTAGGCCAGCAGAGCTTTAACTTCAGGTTCTGCCTGTGTGAACCTGCTGGAAGCTGGTTGAGGAGCACCCCAGGTTTTTAAGAGGCTGCCTGGCTTGGGTAGACAGAGCCACAGATACTGGAAATAGGATGTGATTGTTCTGTTTTGTTTTGTTTTGTCAATGGCGATGCAAGAAGCAGAGAAACTCCCGGCAGGTGCAGGTGGCATTTTTTGAAAGTGGGTTTTAGAGCCTGGATTCTCTGCCCTGCTTTGTCCTGGGGTGGTTTTACTGCTCTGTGCCTCAGTGTCCCACTAACTGGTGGGGTTTGCGTTTCCCTCCGCTGGCTGTCACTGGTGCACAGAGGTGGTTTGGGGCAGGGACGTGGCATCCTGCACATTCGGTCTCTTGGTCGTAGGGCCCATCTCTGCCCCGCGCCATCGCCGTTACTGTGAGCTCAGGGTCTGCGCCACCTCTTTGCTCCTGCATTTCCCAAGCACAAGCAGAGCTGGACAGATGTGGTGTTACCCAATATACGAAACAGCTAAAACCTGTCTCTTCTCATTTCAGAATGTAACACAAACAGTAGAAGAAGAAAAACCCAAGCCACTGACCGTCCAGGAGATCAAACAGAAAATTGAAAAATACAATGCAAAAGTAACTAATTGCCTGCTGATGAAACTGGTATGTACTGGGCAATATTCAGGTGACATGCAGAAGGGCTGAGCCTGGTTTCCCTGGGCTCTGAGCTGAGCCAGGCTCTAGGAAGGCATCTCCAGGGCAAGAGGGCTTGCAGTTGCTGAGATTCTTTGTCTTCCTTACCCTCTCTGCTTTTTTTCTCGTGTTTCCTTAGTCTTAGTCAGTGACATTTGAGATAACGCTCCCCTGCCTCTGTCCCCTCTCAAACTGGGAGCACTGGCATGGCAATCTCTAGCCAGCCTGTGCTGTGAATGACTTGCTACAAACAGATGAACCCACATTGTTCCTGCTGGGCTGAGTCACAGAATCGAGGAATTGTCAGAGTTGGAAGGGACCTCTAGAGCTCACCCAGTCCCACTCCCCTGCTAAAGCAGGGTTGCCCAGAGCACATCACTCAGGGCTGCATCCAGGTGGGGCTGGAAGGTCTCCAGAGAAGGGGACTCCACACCCTCCCTGGGCAGCCTCTGCCAGGGCTCTGACACCCTCACCCCAAACAAGTTCCTCCTCATCTTTCAATGGAACTTCCCGTGTTCCAGCTTGTGCCCACTGCCCCTCGTCCTGTCACTGGGAACCACTGAGGAGAGTCCGGCTGGTGGTGGCCCTTGGGTGGGACTGGAGGCCAGCGCTCCTGGCTCCCAAGGTGCATCCCTCAGCTTGTTCCCAGTGGCATTTGTGGATGGACCATACAGAGTCAGGCTTTTCTCTTGATTTCTGCATTTTTGCAGAGCTGAGGGTAGGGCAAGAGACCTGTTGTGAGACAGGCTGACCTTGAATGGTTTATTATGAGATGGAGATGTGAGAATCCCATAAGCAGGGAACGAAACGTGAGGCACGCGGTTGGGAGAGCTCACGTAGAGACCTTCCCCAAGGTTTCAAGTCCTCACTTAAGTGCAACTACAAATTACACATAATGGTTTCCATAACTGACTTGTGGCAGTGTTGGGCTTAAATAAGCTGAGATCGCACAGACACGAGGAAGGGATGAGTCATTACTGAGTGGAAGGAACAGGAGAGAATCATAGTGACTAACCCAAAATTACTGGTTATTTTTTATGTGATTAATAAGAAACCCTCAGACTCCTCTCAGTACCGTGGGGTGGAAACTCCTGCAGCCACCCCGCCAGCTGCAGCACTGGTGACCAGAAAGCCCCTCGTAGCTGGGGGCAGAACTGGAAAAGGCTCCCTGAAGCCTGATCACCCCCACCCTCTCCTTTCCTTTAGAACGACGATGGGACGTACACGGGTTTTATTAAAGTGCATTTGAAACTGCGCCGGCCTGTGACGGTGCCAGCTGGGATCCGGCCACAGTCCATCTATGATGCCCTCAAGGAGGTGAACTTGGCCAACATGACAGACAAGAGAACCTCCTTCTACCTGCCGCTGGATGCCATCAAGCAGCTCCACATCAGCAGCACAACCACGGTGAGCGAGGTGATCCAGGGGCTCCTGAAGAAGTTCATGGTGGTGGATAACCCCCAGAAGTTTGCACTTTTCAAGGAGATGCGGAAGGATGGGCAAGGTGAGTTCATCCCCCGAGACCTGTGGCTGGTTGGTTTGACCATTCTGTGTGGGAGGAGCGTACCCCAAACATTCATCTAGGAGTCAGCGGTGTGTCAGGCAGGCAGTACCTAAAAGTCACAGAATCACAGAATGGTTTGGGTTGGAAGTGACCTCAAAGCCCCCTCAGTGCCATCCCCTGCCCTGGGCAGGGACGCCTCCCACCAGACCAGGTTGCTCCAAGCCCCATCCAACCTGGTCTTGAACCCCTCCAGGGATGGGGCAGCCACAGCTTCTCTGGGAAAACCTGGGCCAGGCTCTCACCACCCTCACACCAAAGAAGTTCTTCCCCAGATCTATCTCAGTCTTCCTTCTTTCTACAACTGTCAGATGAATAAATGGCCTGACCTCCCCAGGAGGTGGTGCTGCTTAAGCAAATGGGGAATTCCTGGGTTTTCAGAAAGGGGCTGAAGCCACCTGAGATCTAACAGATTGTTAGGGGTCTGTGTTAGAGACTCAGCTGCTTCCACTGTGATCTTGAGCAACACAAACTACTTTGAGGTGCTCCAGTTGAGCTTCTGAGCTTTCCTCTGCCCTGGCAGCCACGGGCTTGACTGTGGGTCTGTGCTGTCCCTTGCAGTGCTCTTCCAGAAGCTCCCTCTCACCGACTACCCTCTGTACCTCCGGCTGCTGGCAGGCCCTGACACCGACGTGCTCAGCTTTGTGCTGAAGGAAAACGAAACGGGGGAGGTTGAGGTACGTCGGTGACTCTTTCCCTTGGTTTGTACAGGAAGGTTAGCAGTGTCCTGGGACACGTGACAGCAGGGCAGGGACAGGGTCATGCACGGGGGAGACAGCAGGGGCTAGAGCGGTGCCACACCAGCAACGCTGCTGGGTTTGCCTGCTAAAGTACTCTGATACCAGTTTTTCTCCAGATGAATTATCAGTTGAAGAGACTTGCTTGTACCTTACTATGAAAAAAATAATGGGTAATTTATTGCTCCTAAATGATGTGGATTTAAAAAAAAAAAGCCCTTAAACTTGAGCTGTGAAAATGCTGAGACCAGTTTTGATGGCCAACCCGTAATCTGGTTACAGAACCAAGCAACGCCATCCCAGAGTTAATCCTCCATAATGAGATTAGCGAAGCGCTGTTATAAGTAGTCCCCTGATTTAAGCAGAAGCCAGGGCTGCTCAGGTAGTACGCTTGCAGCTGGGTTTTTGGCTGCAGCCATGCTCCCCACCATGGGAGCTGCCACGTCCTGTAGGATCCTGCCCCCCGTGGGGTGGCTGGGGCCGTGCTGTGTCACTGGAGGAGTGGGGGCAGTGTCAGCAGGGACACCGTGGGGACACCGGCTCCCCATGGCGCTGCTGAGCAGGCACAGGGCAGCAGTCATTAAGTGGTGGCAATTGTCACCCTTGACCTTGAGGTGGAGGTGACGGCCGGAGCAGCCAGGCTGCTGGCACCCCGTGCCAAGAGCTTTGCTGAAGCTCCAACAATTTTGGTAACTTTGCAGTAAAATAGAGAACTGGATCCTGCTGGGACCTCGCTCCCCCTTCACAAAGGGAAGTGTGAGTGAATGCTCTGTCAGTTATTTCCGTATATATTTCAATTCCTTAGGGAGCTCTGCTGTCCCTTGCAGTGGGAGCTTTAATTCACCTGAGTAAAGACGATTTCCATTAAATCTATGGCCTCAGGGGCTCGGGACTGGATGGTCCTTTATGCTGTAGACCATTATCCTAGTTCCCTCACAAGGTGATGCTGTGAGATTAGGCTGCCTGGAGATCAGATACGTGTTTAAATGTCTTTTATTGTTCCTCTTTACAGATTCAAGGGGAATAAAAAACAACACAAAAAGGTGTCAACACGTCACAAAAGGTGAAGGGTTTGTGCTTACTTTCCTCTGTTTCTGCTGTTTCTGCAGTGGGACGCGTTCTCCATCCCAGAGCTACAGAACTTCTTGATGATACTGGACAAAGAGGAGAAGGACAAAATCCAGCAGGTGCAGAGGAAGTACGAGAAGTTTAAACAGAGACTGCAACAGACCCTGAAAGAAGCCCGAGGCAAGCCAGGATAGCCCCTCGGGAGGCACCAGCACCAGACTAAGCTAGATACTATTTTTAAAATGAAAAGACACTTCTCAGGACACCTTATAGTAGTCACTCTCCCTTTTCATCCTTCCATTAAGGACTGGCTCCCAGCACCCATGAAACAAACACAGAGCATTTTCTTCTTCTGAAACCTCTTATCCCAGGACCCCAGAGCCAGTCAAAGAACGGGAAACCTGTTTGCTGATGGCCATGGTTTTAAAACCAAATGCAGCTGCTGCTTCACTTTTCAGCTCCGCCGGCCGATGGAGAAGCCCCGTGAAAAACGCTGTGTGTTAAACCCCAACAGCAGTGTCTGGTGGCTGGTGCTGTGAGCAGGGCTGCACTTACCGTTCGTGCTCCTCCCAGCCACGTGTGTGTCCCCGTTGGGTGGCACTGGGGGCTCGTGGCGTTGTCCCCGGGTCCTCGTTTGGTAAGGAGAGGGGCAGGGAGCAGCAGATCCAGCGGAGGAGGTGGTTGCAGTGAACCGTGTGGGTGTTGCAGCTGCAGCCAACGTCGGACGGGCTGGTGCAGGGCTGAGAGAGCCGGGGAAGGGGCACAGTTGTGACACCACGGCAGCTGCAACACCCAGATGGTCTGGCAAGTAAGTGTTATTGAAGCTTGGTAATATTAATTTCAGGAAAAGTCGTCCATTTTTATTCTAGTTAACTTCCAGTTTTGAAAATGGATGTGAATCAAAGCAACTCCCCCTGATGCTGAGCTAAGAGAGCCGGTGTTTTACCAGTTTTGTGCTCTGTACGAATCGGGACCTCTGTTTGGACAAATTCTATTTGAAAAGTGTAAAGATGGTGGTTGGAGCATGGGCCAATGGTTCAATACCAAACGTTTAGAAATACATACCCAACAGACTGAGCTGGGAAAGGTCAAAACCCCCTTTCACAAATCAAACCGTTTCTGAGCTACGAACAGGTCCGGCCCCAAGGCAGAGGAGCTGAGACCGGGGCTGGGGGTAGACATGTGGCCAGGAGCACAGGGAGCCTTCACACCCCCCGGGAGAGTAGGGGAACCAAGGTTCTGATGTCCTCCTCGCACTGTGCTTCCTCTTGTGAGCTCTCCTGCTGCTGCTCTCCCTCCATCCTCTCCCTGATGTGCCACCTTCTCCATCCCTGTCCCTCCGTACATGGTGTCTCCTCCTCCTCTCCCTCCCCGCTCACTCTCGGTGCTCTGCCTGCACGGCCGGGGAGGTGTCGCTCCCTACGTGGGGCTGGGAAGTCTCTCTCCCCCTCTCTCAGGGCTCCCAGTGTCTCCGCTGCGGTTGGAGCGTCAGATCCTGCCCTAACTCCAACCAGCCACCCCGATCCGATCCCGCTGGGCCCCTGTTTACTCCGTGCTTGGTCCCGAGCACAGCCAGGTCCAAGTCTTCCCGCTCGTTTACAGGGGACACCGCGACAAAGCCTAAAGATGGAACAGAATATTCACACTCCCCGGATTCAGACGGGGCACGGGGAAGGGTTTCGCGGTGTCCCTCAGCTCCCTGGGACCCCACCAGCGTGGGGCGGGAAGGGAGGCAATGGGTCACAGTTACCACAGAGACAATGTGGAAGAGTCCAAAATTATTTACCTCAGTGCCTTTTTTTTTTCTTTTCCTTCTTCCTCTCCCCCCACCCCCCAAAAAAAGTGTGAAAACTCTGCATTTGGGGCTAAAGGTGGAAACTGGAAGGGGCCTTTTTCATGAGGTCTGGTGTGATGAGGGTGCTTTAGCTGCTGAGGGACGAGCTGTTTTATTTCCATCTTGGAGCTGACTGCTTGGGATTTTTATTTTCCAGACATAGTGTATGTGTTTATAATCTGTAAGGAAGCAACTGCATCACTTAAAGCCCCTTGGTTTTATAGAAATGCTGCTTTCTGGAGGCTGCTGCAGCTCCTGTCTTGGGGATGGAGAAAGCTTTGGTTGGAAGGGCCTCCAGCCCCACTGTGCCCCACACCCAGAGGACCTTTAACGTGAGGGCAGCCCAAACACGGCAGCAATTTCCACGCTCTGGGGCTGTCTGTCCATTTACAAGAATACTTATTACTTCACCATGCACTCGTAAAGTAATTGAGGTAGGGTTTGTCTGGCACTTTGAGCCTCGGAAGCACCGTATAAATACTTGTGTTCAGTCAAGGGGAAGAACACTGTAGAAACTGCTGTTGGTTGGGAGAAGTAAGATCCATCCGCTTGGTTTTTCAATCCCTTATCCTGCCGGCTAAAAGCTGTAAAGATTTCTTTTCTGTTGTTGTTGCTGTTTTTCTACTCGAGTTTTGGTGACCGCCACCCTCTTTCCCCCCCGACCCCAGAACCCAGCATGTCTTTGACATTCGGTAGAAGGCATGGCTTATATGCAATTCCCGTGAATGCTGCTGAAAAGCCTCCCACAAAGGGGAGGGCTCATTCTTTTTTTTTTTTGGGGGGGGGGGGTGTTTTTTGGGTTTTTTTTTTTTTTTCAAGATGCGGGGCGGTTGAAGAACTGATAGATTTTTCAGAAACTCAAATTCTCAATGGTGGGTTGAGCCGTGTCAAGGACAGCAGGATGGGCCCCTTCCTTAAGCGCAAAATACTGTTGGCAGTGCCTTTGGTTCCAATATCGTCTTGCCTAGGTTGTGTGAATTTATTTCTCATGGCTATTGTAAAACCTGTAAAATAATGTGTATAGAATGGGATAGTAAAGCTTCTATGGCAAAGTGAAATGCATTTTTGCAATGCTGTAATTTATTTTTATTACTCCCGAGTCATTCTATGGCATTTTTAAAAAATGTCTCATGTCCAGCTTTTTTGAAGGTTCTGAAAGTACTTGTTGATATGCAGACAGTGTAAAAGAGAATGATAATAAAACTGTTGGTAATTAAAGAAATCTTTTTTAATTTCTTTTTCTGGCGCCCTCATCTGGAACTTTCCATGTATTAAGTCTAAAGGGAGAATACAGGAATCCCTCCTAGACACGAGTTGAAATTTCTTAATCCTGCTGTGAGGTGTTTCAGTTCCAGCTTGAAGAGGTAAAGAACATCTGCCCCTGTGAAACCCCATCAAAACCTTCCCTTAATATTTCAGCTGCCTTTGACAGAACCACTACCCGTGGCTACCTGTGATAAACTGCAGTGAATGTCATACTTTAAAATATATGTATATAAATAATATAACACGTAAAAATCCAGCTAACAGAGTTCCTTTTCAGTGATGAAATGGCTGATGTTAATATCTGGAAACGTTTAAAGGGACAAAACCTAAAACCAAAATGGGTTTTTACTTCTGACATGCACCATCTGTGGCCCAACAGGCTGGGCTGTTCCAGGACAATGTGCTGGAATGAACTTCGCTTACGTTTCAGTGGAGGTTCCATCCCCGGGCCTTTGCCAAAGGATGCACAAAGAGAACACTGAATTAGGCAAAAGCCACTGCAGCCAGGAAACCAGTGCACCCTTAGGAACGTCTAGAAAACATATGGAAAACGGGTAAGGGTTTTATTCAGATTTTTATTGTTATGAAAAATGAACAGCTGGAGCAATATTATTATTTGGGTGAATCCTAGGCCTTGTAAACATCCAGGATTCATTTTTGAATGAACAGGGCCTGTACATTATCCTGGATTTGGTGGCAGAACACATCTATAAATAATGGAATCTCAGTAATTCTCACAGTAGACTTTTTCTCCTATTTCTTCCGGCCAAGCTTTGGAGCCTTTTCAAGGCCTTGAATGTATTTCCGAGGTAGCTGATATTCTTCTGCAACATAACCAAGAGTTCACTTCAGGTAAATATGCAGAGCTCAAGAATTATAATCTGTGTCTTGCTGTAACCAGTTATGCCCAGTCCCAGAACAGACTTACCTAACAGCATCTTGGCCAGGTGATGGACTTGGTTGCCTTGGATCTGGACCTGAACTCTGTCTTTCGTTCCTGGTACGGGGGTGATGGTGGCACTGGCTTGGACTTTCTGTTGCAGGACGTTGGCCACGCACTGAGGGTCTAGACCGTAGAGCTCAAGGTTCTTGATCATTGTCACCTGCAGGTTTTAAGAATTATTGCAAATGTCACTGCTGTAGGTATTATCTCAGCAAGTCGTGTCTCGTTCACCCCAGAAAAATGAGCTGCCAAAGCTGCTCTCAGAGTCTGGGCTTCTACTCAAACCCCACAATTTTAGTTCTCTTTTCACCTTCTTATTTGACGATCTCTGTGCTACCGTTATGTCGATGGGCTCAATGTTTCCTTTCCTCACAACAGGCTCTTGTCCAAAAAATGTCACCTGGTGTAAGGGCTGCAGTCGTTCAAGGCACCTGAACAAAGTTAAGACACCCAATCAGTCCATACAGTACAGCAAGGCTGGTGATAACGGTGCTTTATGGCCTCTTGCAGTTTCTTGAGCCTACATGAAAGCCAAGATTCTATGTGTGAGAAGAATCTTAAGGTGTCCATGCCCAGGGCAGTGGGGTTGGAACTTGATGATCTATAAGGTCCCTCCCAGCTCTAACCATTCTAGGATTCTAAGAAGATAATGCACGATGATCTCATGCAAAGATTTGCATCCCAGCTGTTATTTAAAGAAAGGGACTGACTAAAATGAAAGCTACTCTATTGACTTTAAAAACTACTGCTTAGATTGTTCTGGTAAATTTTACCAGAGGCAAACCTTCTTTAATTCTGTCTATAAGCTATTGCTCAGTTGTACTGCTCACAGATCCATGAAACAACTTGGGTTTAAAATTCAGCATTAACTGTGTTACTGTCCCATGAGCAAAGCTGGATTCAGAAATACAGGAAGCTGCTGGAGGTACCTCAGAAGTTTCATGACTGAGAAGCCCCAGGCAAGTAAGACGTTGGGGACATTGAGGTAAAGTCTTTCAGTACTTGGAAACAAAGGTCTTGTGCCAGATAATCAGGCCTCTGGATCTGAAAGGTGGGGTCAGGTTATAAAGGCAGAATTGCCATTGACTAAAAAGGGCACTTCTATCAATCCACTGAAATGGATGGCTTTATAAATCAGATGAAACACAGAACCAGGCACTGTTTAGGATGCTTTCCCTGATAAGAGGTTAGTGGGTAAATAAAAAATCCCAACCCCAACCAACAGTTAGTGCCAGATGTTTGTTAAATGCTGAAGAATAAGAGATCCTTCAGGTGAAGGTCTCTGGAGACTTTTCGTTGTTATCGAAAGAAAGTTACAACTTGGCCAGCTCCAATAACGTGTGGCTTTGNCGTTGGGGACATTGAGGTAAAGTCTTTCAGTACTTGGAAACAAAGAAAGTTACAACTTGGGCAGCTCCAATAACGTGTGGCTTTGAGTTCTGTGCAAGAATTCTGTAAAACTGCAACGCTTCACTGGGAGAACAGTCACCTGCTCAAGAGGTCATCCCATTTAAGGTTTGAGATCTCATCCTGTTCCGATTTATCCAACAGGCAGTCGCACAGAATGGCATTCACCTTCACAAAGCTACAAAACAAACCCAGGCATTAGAAGCAAACAAGTTCACTTATTTCCTCTAACTTCAGCATCCACAGGAGGAAGCAGGGAAGGACACTTCCACCTCTACTCACTTCTTGTTTGTTTCATCAACCAACTCATTCGTCTTCACGTAGTTGATGATGATGTTTCTCACCTCACTGCTTGAGAGGATGCTGCCTTTTCTAAAGAGAAAGAAAAGTTTTTAACTTATTACTGTAAGTATTTAGGTGTTGGGTTCTGTCACTAAGACAGGAGACAGCAACTACATGATGACAGTGGGTATCAACAACTCAATTAAGTTATCTGGGCATCCTTCTTTCAGTAAATCATACTGTGGGTGGGCAGAATATGCCTTATCCAATAGCAAATTAAGACAATGCAAGTAAAATGTGCCAATTCTGACACCAGAGCTATCACCTCCTTAGCTGAGGGAGAAGTGATGTGCTTCCTGAACACAGTTGTCACAGCCTCTTATCTTTCTTGCCTTTGTGAAGCAAGGAATATATTCTTGATGCCCAGCACCTTTTCTGACAGCCCACGAGGGCTAACAGAATGGCAGCAGCACAACTTTGTTACTCTCTTTCTTTGTGTAATAATGGTTTTGTTGTACTTTTCTAGTGCTTACTTGTGTCCGGATTCCTGAAAGAGTGGGACCATTTTTGCTGAGACCCCATAAAGAGGAATGATTTCAGGAGCATGGTACACGTGTTCTCGGTCTTCACTCTTGCTGTCTTGGGCAGCGGAGGCTGAAGAAAATCCTTCAGGCACCACAAATGCTCTAATGCTGGAAGGGGAATGATTTGGTGTGAGTGTAAGGGATGGAAAATTATCACTTCCATTTCACTGAGACACTAAAATCAAGCAGAGCCGTGTGAAAAGCTTTCTGGGCTGTTTTTCCTCCAAATGCGTCCCATTGCAGCGGGGGCCTCTGTTTGTGGATTAAAGGGCACGATGAAAGAACAGAATTTTGAAGTGTTAGCTGCAATTAGTAGATTTGTACATGTTTTAAAGCTACAGATAAATAAGCACCCTAACTCAGGTGCTATTAGATGCTTTTCACTTCACAGAGTGAAGCCCTGTATGTTGGGGAAAAAGTAAATCTCTCCAGCTGTTCTAAGCATAGTTGGCTCTTGTAATTACAGACAACTGCCATAATTTGAAGGATGCAGCCCCATTCTGTAGAATCCCTAGAATTAAATTTATAAAAAACAACCCAACTGCACAACTGTACAGACATTGAAAAGCTGAACTGATTCTTTTGTGGCCACTACAGACAGTTATGGAAGAGAGTGGCGAGAACTGGATCCGTGCAAGAGCTGGAGTCTCATTTCATAGAGCAGAGCTGCACGTTCTGTCCTTGAAGGTAAGAGAATTGACAAACTGAGCTGGGTATGTCTGTCTCCTGATGGTAAAGCCAAGTATAATGAGAAAAGTTAATGCAGAAAGTCAAAGGAGTCTGGCTCTTTCCAAATGCAGAAGATACACTTTTATCTACTGAAATGTTCTCCTCTCCATTAGTTGCCAAGGAGATGTTACATACCAGGAAGCCTCAGGCCTGCTGGGAAATTCCGAGAGCAAACGTGCCAATATGCAGATGGAATAAGTAGGATGTTCTTGATGTCAGGTAACTATTGATTGTTAGAAAGGTAACAGAAACACTGATAGAGGAAACTGGTAATAAGTAACCGAAAGGGTAAAGGTATTTGTGCAAATCAATATGTGTAATAAAAAACACAGCACTTTTTTTGAGATTATAACTTTGGCTTCTGATTTGGCAAAGTGCTTGATTTGATCCTTTATGACATTCTGAGACTGTACTTCCATAAGCATTTATTTAGCAGCAGCGTCACCATTTTATGGGAGTTACCATTAAGACAGATAAGGTCACCTCCAGCTGAGCAATGAGTTGGCCCAGCACAGGGACAGAACAGGGAGGGCTTAAACTGGAAGGGCAAAAACCAGTCACTAGTAAATAGATGGAACACTGCCTGATGGGTTTCAAACCTTCTTGCCTCCCTTCTGCCAACAACAGTCAAGAAACCCAGGCACTATCAAGGCACCGTCAGAGGAATGTGGTTTTTTCCTGCTAACAGGCTTGATGCTCAAACTGGAAGCAAAAAATTTCTCATGGTAATACTGCAAAAAATTGCCATTAATCGGGGTATAAAACCCTTCCATAGCATATTAAGGTTAGGAAATGAGGGCTGCTACAGCTATTGAGAATAAGAATTCAAGCAGAGTAGAGGTAATAGAGCTGGAAGCAGCAGATTCCACTCCTTTATTTCAGAGACTGCCAACTCTATCAAAGACTACAATATTCTACCTACCCTGGATGTTTCCAGTCCACCTCCACGATGCTCTCCACACCTTTGCTCAGCTCCTTCACTTGTAAGATCTTCTGCTGCTGCATACATTGCAGGAACTTGGAGAACTGAAGGGAGCAACGATCAGAAACATGGAGAAAAGCATTTTAAATTCCTGTCCTTGTGTTTCTCACTGCCCTTAAGTTACCTGCTAAATCAGAAAAACCTCTTTAAAAAAACCACCCACCACACCACCCACACCTTTGCTTCTCTGAACACAGCAATCACTAAGGAGCAGCGTGTGCTTCTGTCTGGCTTTAAAACAAGAGTAAAAGCAGTGGTTCCCCTTGCAGGTCTGCCATCTCCTCACTCTGAGGTGTTCGTAGCCAAATCACAGCACATCACACATGGACTACCGTGCGACCTTTGGCAAGGAGCTTTGGTTTTTCTTATCATCTACACAACAGGGACAGTGTCATCTCCTTTCTCTTCATTTTTGTTCGTTAGCAGCTTTAGAAAAGAAATGGCCTCTTCTTGCAAGTAACTGCAGTGTCCCACAAGATCAGAACCCTTTAACAGCTATCTCAGCACACCGTGGCAGATAGCACTAGCTGCATTCAAAGCAGATCAATGCTTATGCTTTCAGATCAATTATTTTTCTCTCTGGATCCCATAGAAGCAAGTAGTTGAGAAAAAGAACTTGGCTTTTAAGAACAGGTTCTAGGGTTTTTTTGTCTGTCTGTTTTACTAACACGTGAGCAATTCTGACTTCAATTTTTTTCTCTCCTTCCATTTCTTATTTAATGAAAAAAAAAAAAAACAAAAAAGAAACCAACAAAAAATCTCACCTTCTTATAGCTTGATTTCTTTATGTCCAGTTGTTGGCCAGCAGGGCTATAAATGGATTTTTTAAAAGTTCTTTAGTTATAAGTCACCCTTCATTTCTTCTTACATCTTGCTACTTATGCTAGAAGTTTCTTAACAGCAAAAAATACAAATCACACAGAGAAAGAATTACTTCCAACAAGCTAACAAAGAGAACGTGATGAGTGAAACTAGTGCTGATGTTCCTGTGGGTAGGCAAACAGCCATTTAAGTGATTAAGCACTCATGGAACAAACGCCAGCCAATTTAATTTAGCTACCCAGTGCCTATCCTGCTCTGGACAATCCTTACATCAAAGTACTTGAAGTAAGAAATGAGCATAGTCTTAGATAACCCTAGATAAGGACTTGGATTTTACTTTTGCGTCAAAAACTTCACCTTAAACATCGCACTGGATCTCCACAGTTTTAAAGCCAAAAACCCAGCATGCAAATTCAAAGACAATCTTCTTGCCACGTACCAGCATGAAAACATATGGCTGCGTAGAAATGTGCTGGTGAGTAGAGGGAGATCTGACTTCTTTACTTTGCATTTTAAGGCATGAAAAAAGCACTGGTTAAATAATGCATCCATTTGCTCTGCAGGGAGAAAAAAAAGAAAAGGACAAGTAAAATGTG
Organism: Nycticryphes semicollaris; assembly: GCA_013400055.1. Lineage (NCBI taxonomy): Eukaryota > Metazoa > Chordata > Aves > Charadriiformes > Rostratulidae > Nycticryphes > Nycticryphes semicollaris. The sequence continues at coordinate 23,440 of VXBJ01001180.1, forward strand.
AGTAGTCTCTTCTTTCAGAGTGTCCTTCAGAGCACAAAGAACTGTCTGGAATGCACAGTAATCGAGATCGTGGGTATGGGCTTCAGCAAACCAAAGGGGCACAGTTTGGTTTCATTTATGTGCAAAGATACCTTGCGGAGTCCTGCTGTCCTCAGCTTCCTGCTGAACCTCTGTGTTGGCATCTTCAGCTGTTTCTGCAGCTCTGTTCTCGTGGAGCTCCTCCTTTCCCATCGCTATTGCACAAGTGTCTCGCTCCTTCAGGCTCAAATCGCCAACGTCCACGTGCTGCAATGGGTCAGTGGAGAAGCTGCTGACAGGCTGGTTCCCCTCTGTCTCTTCCTCCTCTTCAGCACTCTCCTTTTCAGCAGAATCTGTTACCAAGGGAGCTAAGGCAGGAGGATAAGATTTGTCACCATATTCCCTATAAAAGGAAGAAAAAGTGTAACATAGCTTTCCATTTACTGCTTTGAAGCCCACAAGACAATAAGCAAATGTCACCCCGATAAAAGGCAGTTGCATAGGGCTTTTTCTCCTTTCTCAGAACTATATAAAAATAATTTTTAAAAATTCTTTTAACTCATCCTTCTCCATAAACTCTATGTTCCCCCGTGAATCTTAATTTAAAACTGAGCAGACAAGTTGAATCCAAGCGCAGAGCACTCGTTCATTCAGTTGAGACTGACGCAGTTGGCCATTTTCAAGCAAAAATGATTCAAAGTCCAAATGATCAAAATGACTCAAATAATTCAAAGAACAGCAAGATGTTTTTTCTAAAATCAGAGCAACAGGGATGCTCTAGCTTCATTTTTATAATAATTGCACTCAGGTTGAAGGAACTGAATCAAGTGAATAATTTTATGTATCTATTTCCAATATCTATATAATGGATTGATGTCAGGACAGACACCTGCTTCTGTCAGAAAAGTGCAGTCATCAAACACACATCCCTAAAAATGGGCTATCCAAACTGCAACCAAGTAATCCAATATGTTGAACTGACACATTAATCATCTTCCTGATTTTAGCTTTAGTAAACAGATGAGACTTGGCACTATACCCACCAGAGGTGATCCAGGTAAGTGTGCAGCACCGCAAAGCCCTTCCCTTTCATTCCAGCAGCCAGCATCTCTGAGGTGGCCATGGTGGCAACTGCCACTGCTACTGGAGCTCTGGGAAAAGAAGGGAGTATTTCAGCAGGACAGCACAAACACACTCTGCTACTTGGACAGAGTGTGCCATTGTGATATACAATTTCATTAACGTCTCTTTGTTCACTACAACCTGGGGTTTTTTTTAAAACATGTAGGTATTTTCTGGGTTTGGCCCATCTTTCTGGTATGTAAAGTCTTCTAAAGAATCCCAAGGACCTGTCAGCTGTGACACTGAAGTGAAGGTTCTGCAGTGACACATTCTTAGCTTCAATAAAGGACAAGAAGCATACACACTGCCAAGAGAGACTAGCAATGAGGGGGGAAACCAATGGCTTTAGCACTGCTAGTTCCTTCTGAGCTTCCTCACAGACAAAAAGACAACTGTGCAGAATCCTATACTTTGTTAAAATAATTACTCTGTTTCAAAACAGATCTACCAGTTGTGCCCCTGCAGGTCCAAAAGAACTGATCTGCAGAGCTGTCCATCCAAGCTCAAACACATCCTAACCCAGAAACTTAAGTGGATATTGTTTCTGCTGTATTTTCCAGCGGTTGAGTCCACAGTACAACAAATGCACAAGAACAATTCTGCTCTTTTTTTTTTCCTCAGCTAAACAGCTGTCTTTCATTTTTAGTTTCCAAGAAAAGACATGAATAAAGAATCCTCCATACCTGTTTCCCAAGAGGGTGACAGCACAGAGTGTGCCTCGCTCTACTTGAGGAAAGCCAGAAGATGGCACTACAACTCCTGGCAGCATCAGATCTGAAAGAAAGGAATAAATCACATCCATTTCTCAATGAAAGACCCAGCCACCAGCACTTCCACCCCCACCCCTCCTGTTACTCAGCAAAAACACAAGCCTGCTCATAGCTGAGCACATGACAGCTAAAACATGATTCTCTGTTTCTCCTCAGGCACTGCTTCTTGCTCCCACCCTGTGAAGTAAAGGAATCCGATTCCCAAGGGTGTTGGGCACATCCCAAAAAACTGCAGGGGAGCTAAACATGCTCAGCCCCTTGGCCTGTTTTTCACAGAAAGGTAAGAGCTCCCAGAGAGCATCATTCTTCATTAGTTACATGGACAGAGAAAGGAAGAAGGAGATGTGTCTGGAAATCCCATTTACTCTTCCCTGTCCCAAGGGCAGGATATCTCAGCAGCTCTCTGGCTGAAGAGAGAATCGTCTAAAATTTGCCGCTGCTGACCCAATCTGGCACAATAGCTGCACTCTGCCATGAACTCCCCTCAGCACGAGGAAGCAGCTTAACCAGATCCTCACTATCTGCACAGAAACAGCACACCTTGTTGTGTGCTTCCTTCTGCTTCCCGTAACTGGGGGGAATCGACTGTCAAGTCACTAAAGAACAGTTTTCCATGCCCCATGTACGGCATCACGTCATCACCGAATTGTGCAAAGAGCATCTGCTCTCCCTCATCACAGCTCTAATTGTTTAGAGCTTGCAGTCTCCTGGACTGACCTGTGTTCCATGGTTTGGTTTTGAAGGCATCTCACTTTTTTTCTCAGCATCATAGATTTAACGTGTATGCTGAAGAAGCCAACAATATTTTTCCTCCCATTTTACTGTCACAACTACTTTCAGCAAATCTAGAATGAGCTCTGCCATTGCAACCAAGGTTCCACATCTCTGAGGACAGAAATCACATAAAGACCTTAACATGACAAGGTAAGCACCGTGTATTATGTAAATAATCAGGGCAGAGAGTAGACACTTGAATTCACAGAACAGATATCGCAAACAGCACTACCTTCCTTCTCCTCTTTGTAACTGCACGTTTCCTAAATCTGCTCCTTCCCTCCCCCTGGACAATCTCATGCTTTTCTTTCGGAGATGTGGTTCCACCTCTCCTCTCTGCCTTTGTTGGTCATTGTCTCGGTGGCCAGCTTCTTATCTTTGGATTCTACCCAGAGGTAGCCTGGTTGCCATGGGAGATGAATGACCTGCAGCCCTCTTTCATCCACCTCCTTCCCCCATTAGTAAGAGTCTTTTTTTTTTTTTTTCCCCCAGAAACTAGGTCACTACAAGTCAGCAGCAAGGCTTGCTCCAATGTCTATCACACCTACACGTTCAAGCACTTTATTTCCCCAAAAGCAAATAAAGTAAACAGAGGGACTTGAGTTCTACTTCAGATACCGTGTAATGGAAAAAAGACAATCTCTTCCTGCACGTACACTTCCATTTACAGACTAAGGCCACAGCGGCTGCAATTTAATCTTTTTTCTGGTTGAGCAGTTCTGCAATTTAAAGTTTATAAAGCCCTGGTTCTCATGAGTCTGAACTGCATCCAAAGCAGAAAATAAGACTCGTTTCTTGTTAGTCTTATAGTCCATAATTAGGTATTAGAGCCAGTAATCCAGGAATTCGAATCCAACCTCACCTGCAGAATTTACTTGACAGTGATTACAATTGTATGTTCCAATATAAACTCACTTCTTATCCATAGGATAAACCAGTTCATCTCTGACCTAACATGAAACGGGTGGCAGCAAAGGAACTCAGCTGCTCAAGGAGGTACAAAAAAGACAGACGAATGACACAGGCAGTTCCATGTCCCAGTTCTGAGCTGTTGACCACCCCAAGAAGGTATTTCCAAACCTGAGACTCCCACATGGAACACGTTACTGCACTTCAACAGCTTCATCTACTTTGTTTCATTCACAAAACTTTTTTACAGCTACTTTGTGTACCTTTTTACACCACCACTATAGATTACTTTGTGAGTACTTATTCTTTATATTTGGTTGGGTGGGTTTTCGCTTGTTTCAGGTATATTTTTGCCACTGGGAAAAGCAACATCAAAAAGGCTCTGAAGGCAACTCCTTTTTGTAACACAATGCGACAAAGTCCCACTCCTCTTACCTGCTCCTCCTGCTAGTTTCTGTAGCACAGGGGGCCATGTTGAAAAAGCAGGGAGAAGATCCGGGTAGAGCCACAGAGTGTACACTGCCCCAAAACATAACATAAATTTAAAGATGCATCATTAAAAACTTCTACAGCTGATGCTTCTGCCCATCATTAAGCAGTACAACACTAACCATAACTAAACACTCTCCTGTTCCTCGGCTAATCAAGAAATCTGAACTCAGAACAATCCTACAATAACTAGTAGATGTGATGGAAAAAAATACACTGCTAGTTAATTCCAGCTCTTGTGAATTATTATAAAGGATATAGATAAATATGTATATTATTTTCCTTCAATCAAGGGCACTTTGAGCTAAAATGCTGCTCCAACAGGGAGGAATTGCTGGGTATGGGCTAAACAAAAGCACAGAATATCAGAGAAATCCATCACCAAATTCCAGGGCTGCCTGGAAGTGGGCACCATGCTTCTTGGAACTACACCTTGCAGTGGACAAGAGAGAAGAGGGACTAAGATGCTAAACTATGGCTAAAAGACTGGTTTCCTGGGTTTTAACCTCCGAACCTCAATTTTCTTCTGGCAGAAAGAATCCAGAAATGCCACTGATTTCACAAAGGTGTTGGTAGAATAAATGCACTAAAGATTATGAAGTGTACGGATACTACAGTGACAGGATAAGTACTTAAGATGGACACAAGGGAATCTTTTGGGGAAAGGTTTGTGGCCACTAAGAGGGAAGATTATTCTAGTCCACTCCTCATACCTGTTGGATACAGAGCCTTCTCAATTTCAAACAGTATTGGGTTCCTGTTATTCATGTAAACAGTGATAGCCTCCCCCTTGTGAGAGTATATTTTGATGACATTAAGCTCTTCCTTGTTTGGAATAAACTCAGTCAACTGTTCAGCGCTAAGATTAGGAAAAGCTGCTGCAACATCAGCTCGTAGTTTCCTCCTGTAATGATAAAATCACAAGTGTGTTACAAAGCCTGTCTAGGTCATTCCTCAAAATAACCCCTAGATCATTGGTTATTAATTTGTTGCCTGTTTGTGAGATTCCAGCTTTTTCACACAAAATAATTTGAAGCGTTTGTGTCCAAGTTTACCCATGAGAGAGCTGCCTGCTGGAAGAATACTGGGAAAAGGCCAAATATGTTCATGTCCTTCCTTAAAAGTGTGCTTACGGCTGCTGTTGCCGTCTTTGCCCCTGTTTTGCAGTGATTTCATTACAAACCTGACGGGCAGGGGCGCCACCAGATTTCCCTCTCCCCAGGTTTAATTGATGGTTAAGACGTGGTGACTGGCACAAGGAGGGTTTCTGTGGTCCTTCACGGCGGTGGCAAGTGGGTCTGAAAGATGGGCAGGCCAGCCCAGTGTCACTACACGAGAACAGAAGGAAGGCCGAGCTCGGCCTCGATGGAACAATTCACTTAAATCTCGTTTAATTTGAAAAACGCACTTTGTATTCAAAATGTTCGCGTCTATCACAAACGCAAGGCGAAGGCGGCCGCAGCTCCCTGCCTGCCCCCGGCCCGTGTCTCCGTGGAGGCCGAGCCGCCGCTCCGGCCGCCTCCCGCGGGGCACCGGAACCGACCGACGCCGCATCGCGCCGATTCCCGGCCGAGGGGGCCCGGCGTCTCAGGCGGGACTGGGCCGCTCCACGCCTCGGCGCGGCGGCGGTCCCCGGCCCGGCACTCACCGATCGGACCCCTTGATGGCGGTGTTGGATCTCACCCGAAACGCCCTGGAGAACATGGCGGGNCTCAGGCCGCGGCAGCCGCCATGGCGCCGTCCCGCAGCACAAAAGCGTCCGGCTGGAAACCGCCTCCCTCAGCCCGCCCCGGCCCGCGCCCACCGCCCCTGGGCCCGGCGGGTGTTCTCACGGAGCCTCTTCCCCAAGGCTTTGTTCTATGACGGGGCGGCGGGAAGCGCGCTGAGGGGAGGGAAAGGGGGCGACAAACGGGCGATGAAACTCAAAGGTTTTGGGTAGGGACGCACAAACGTATTAACCCCGTGCAAGGAAAGCACCGACCCCGNTTGCCGCCATGCTGCTGGGCAGGAAGCCGGAGACGACCCTTAGTGCAGGTGAGGCGGCGGTCGCGAGGCCGGGCCGGGCCGGGCCGGGCCGGGCGGGAGAGGGCTGAGGCGGCCGCCGGGCCCTCCGAGGGGAGCCCCAGCGGGGGTCCCGCGGCCTCGGGGAGGGCCGGACCGGGCCGGGATGGGACGGCCGGGGAGCCCCTGGGAGGCCCTCTCGCCCCGCTCCCCCCTTGGTTTATCCCCTTTGACGAACTGCCGAGCCCTGGGGGGGAGTCGGTCGCCTTAAATCTTGCCATTTTGAGTTCTTCAGCAGCATTTACAAACAGTTTGGGAGCGAACCGACGCCGCCTTTTGGGGTGGTTTTCCTTCCCCTTGCAGCGAATCTGCCCACTGTAATTCCCACATATCATTTTTACAGGATAACCTACTTTAAAGGATAGTCCTATCAAGTATTTAAGTGTGTGCTCGTTGTCCGTTCTCAGTGAGGCCAGTTCGGGATTATCCTACTTAAGGGAAAATGGGGAGTGTGCTGGTTAATGTTTCCGAAGGATATATTTGTGGGGCAAGAATTGATTAAAAAAAGCAAAGCTCCAAATTAAAGGCATCATAAGTTAACATTTCCTAAGAGCTTTGCACTCAGTTGTGGTATTAAAATATAGTCTTGTAGTTAAATTCTAAAGATCATTTAATAAACCAACAAGAACTGATGATCTTATGTGAAAAAATATGCTAAGTGAGATAAATTTCAGCATTTATCTCTGTCTGTATCAACGTTAATTGTGACTAACTGGTTTGTGTATGGGGCATTTCCAGCCAGGTTTGGAGATGGATTATACGACTCCTATATGAGGATAGATCAGATTAGGTACCAAGAGTCTACAAATGAAGAACACAGCCCCTCAGGACTTCCTTCCCTTGGAAGATCTAATGTGAGTATCTCACAGTCGTCTCTGTCTTCATGTTGTGTTGTGTGGCAGCAAGAACTATCAAGGAGTTGGATATCTCCCTATAGAGACTAAATGAAAAGAGTGAGATCTTGCAGCTTTGTAGTAGCTTATTAACATTATTGCTTTTACTAAGCATGAAAATGATGTGGTGTTGTGTTCAACGCAGAACTTGGTAGGCAGCATCTTAATGTCCTCAGCTCATGTTTTGGTCAAGAAAGTTGTTTTACAAGAGGTTGCAGTGTTGTGCCTCATCACCTTGTTTGTTGGTTAGGATGTAAATCCACACGTGCTTTGCTTTAACTCTTGCACGTTTGCATTTTGGTTTTGTCTGTAACCACTGCCCGAGAGATAAGTCCTCATGAACAGCAAACAGATCCGTGTGGGTTTGTGTGGCTGCCAAACATCTTACAAAACTATCTTTTCCCTTGGAAAACTTTTGGCCTTATTTGCCGCTTCGATTGCAAGCAAAATAGCTCTTTATGGACTGAAGTTGTGAATGTGCTTCTTCACAAGTGCTGTGTTTCTTCAGCAGATGTGGAGTTATGAGATCGTTCCTTAAACTGATTCAGCTGAGCAGCAGCAGTCATGTTTAGCTGTGATCTGACCTTTTCATGTTTTTAAATGTATTTTGGCTCTTGTTGAGTTCTGGCAGAAGTGAAGGAGCTTGAGCTTAAAAAAACCACGCTCTAACATGTGAAAATAGACATTTCACTCAGTAAGATGCATCTGAAAATCATCACCTTGTGTGAATTTATTGTATACAGGTATTAGTAATTAATTTGGTCTGTGCAGTTCACGGAGTAAACTTCGTACCGTGGGTCTGCATTTTCCCTTTTTTTCTGCTTTTGTAAAACCAATTGTGTAGGAACTGGCTTTCCTGCTTCCTTCTCAGTTAAAGTGAAGTCTTGTACGTATGTGAAAATCTTCAACAGGGTGCCCCTTGTGTTGCCAGTCTAATTTCTTGGCTGCTGAGAGCACTTTATCAATAAAACAAAACCTGTGCAGCCTGTGATGTGTAAAAGTGAGCTGTTGAAAGCCAGCTGATGTTACCCGGGAGTCATCTGACTTTGCCTGTAGCTCTTCTGAGTTCAGGTTCAGACTGATCTATCTTTATTTGTGTCTCAGTGTCATGTGGCAAATGATTTTGGTAGCCCTCTAAGAATCAAAACTTAGTCCATGCTACTGAACAGCTGTTGAGTCTGGTTTGAGATGCAAAGGCATCAGTTCTTCATTAAGAAATCCTTCCAGGGTAAATGGAATAATGAATTCCTTGTTTATTTGGGAATTCAAAGGTACGAAATGTTCGCTACAAACAGCAGTGTTAGCAGGGTTGCTGTGGCTCCTGAATAGAGAAGATTTAGATTTAGCTCTGGTTGCCTGGCTTTCACACTTTATCACATTGCTATGATTGATGACATCCAGGCTGTTAGCACCATTTATTTATTTATTTATTTATTTTGGAAATCAAGTACTTGAAAGCAGTTGATGTAATGAGTAGCATTTCTGCAATACGGTAGGTGTTTTGAGGTCTTGGTGTATAATTCAATCCCCAGAGCCCTCCCAGCACAGACTGCCCAGGTGATGCTCTGCATCAGGGGCTCGTGTCTGTTCTGAATCACAGAGAATGAAAAGCTGCTTCTGTCGTGCATACAATGGAAACCCCTTAGGAGGAATATCAAGTTTTGATTGCAAAGGTGAAAATAAGGCTGCTACTGTAGAAGGACAGGCTTGGTTTGTTTGTTTTTCCTCCCCCTCTTCTTTTCCCCCGAAAACTTGAGAAAACAAACAAGCATGAGCCTTGTTCTGGACTTAAGTTCTGCACTTATTTGTAAACTTATTGTTGAGTCTGCTGGACTCAACAGTCTTTTAGCCAGTTCTGAAAATATGTCATTCTTATCTCAGAGGTTCAGCCAGACTCTGAGAAAAAGGCGTTTATTCTCAGTTACCAGGGTTGGGCTTTGTTTTTGTGTTTAAGACTTTCTGGAAAGGCGTGTCTCTTACAGTACACTGAATTTGGGGGTTGATAGGATCCAGAGTAGTGGAACTTAGCAGGATATATGCAGTGGCCTCTCGTCACCATTGATAAGGACTGACTTCTGCAGGAAATATGCCTATTTTTGGGCCTTGTGAGAAAGAGCTATCATTTCAAGGCAGCAGCAACACACAGACTCTTTTAAGAGTCATGTGTAGTTGTTTTTGGCGAGAACCTTCACTTCCCTTATTTACTGACTGTGCCGACATCATGGATTGTAGGGAACTTAAAAGGAATTTGGTTTTATTGCTGTGGATCTGCAGGTTTATTTATATTTTTTTGTTTGATTCCCGTGTAGTTATTTTGGTTTTCAGGGATTTGGTTTGGCATGTGTCTCAAATCTTTATTTTTAGATTAAAGGACAAAATGGAAACCAGATGTTGCTGCTTTAGTCATGGCCTCTACAGTGCAGGATGAGACGCCACCTCTGCTGTCTGTCAGCACGGAGTGTCAGCGAGTAGGAGAGGGCAATAACTGCTGTTCCGGGATGGAACCGAACTCCAGGGAGTTGAGCATTTACTGAATTGTAGAAATGACAAGATTGAAAACTTTCACAGTTCTTTTCTCACCTTCTATGCGTTCGTTTCAGATGTAAATATTTTAATGTGTGGCAATAAGAGGCAGTGGTTACAGACAAAAGTTGGAGTAAGAGATATTCTCAGTTATTCAAAGCTTCCAGGACTGTCTTAAGATAGTTGTGCAGCTATCGTGATTTCCAAAGGAGTTGTGGATATGAATTCTTAAAGAAAAAGGTGTTGTGGTTTGGTTTGGTTTGGTTTTGGTTTTTTTCTTTAATCTGTGTGGTTTATCTTGCCTTCTCTGTCATCCTTTTGCTCCTGGCTCAGCTTGGTTACACAGGCCTTATGTCAGTTGCTGTCGTTTCTTTGTCTTCCCTCGGCACACTTGTCTTTGTGATATTCCAGACACTTCTCTGCACACTCATGTCGTGTTGCACGTTTCAGACAGGTGCAAGTTGCATCTGTCCTTGGTTGGGTTTGCTGCACCCACGTTTAAAGCTAAACATAGCTGCTCCCCCGGCTGTTTGCTGACTGTGTGCATACTAGTAGGGGTAGGTATTGTGTCCTTGCTGGAGCGTTTGACTATCCAGGGTTTACCCTTTATGGACTTAAAAATACACTACGTTTGTGCAAGTGCTGGTTTCAGTAAGTTGCAGTCTCTTTGTGTACCTTTCTAGAACTCTGCTTGGAACTTGAGCGAGTTTAGGTCCAGCATTTTATATTTGTTCCGAATAGAAACATAAAACCTGTTGATGTTGCTCTTTTCCTTCTATGTGGTATCGATTTTATTCTTAGCCTGTGCTTGAAAAGATAAAGTAAAGCTTGCTTTTTTCGTTTCCTCCCCATCTGTAGGTCTCTAGCAACAAACTGGCAATGAAGGATCACCCCCTGACTGGGAGTCAGGTCAAAGTGGAGCAATTATTTGAGGACTCTGGCAACAGGAGGAGTAGCGCTCTTCAGTCTGCAGGCATCGCTGCTCCAGAGAGATCTCTTCCTTCCCTGACAAAAGATAAAAGTCTAGAGAGCATAAGCACTTCAAAAGGTGGTGGTAGCTCCTCAAAAACACATAAAGCCATTTCCCAAGCTCCAGAGCAAGCTGTCAAACAGTACAAACACCAGTTGTCTGCTTATGAGCAGCAAGAGATACTTAATTTTTCTGAAATTTACTTTGTGGGTCCAGCAGCGAAAAAGAGGCAAGGGGTGATTGGTGGCCCCAACAACGGGGGTTATGATGACGACCAAGGCAGCTACATCCACGTGCCCCATGACCATCTTGCTTACCGGTATGAAGTGCTCAAAATCATCGGCAAGGGCAGTTTTGGCCAAGTTGCTAAAGTCTATGATCACAAACTCCACCAACACTTGGCCTTAAAGATGGTTCGCAATGAGAAGAGGTTCCATCGCCAAGCGGCAGAAGAAATCCGGATTCTGGAGCATCTGAAGAAGCAGGATAAAACGGGCAGCATGAATGTTATTCACATGCTGGAGAGCTTCACCTTTCGGAACCACATCTGTATGACCTTTGAGCTCTTGAGTATGAACCTGTATGAGCTGATTAAAAGAAATAAGTTTCAGGGCTTCAGTATCCAACTGGTACGCAAGTTTGCTCACTCTATACTGCAGTGTTTGGATGCTCTGTATAGAAACAAAATCATACACTGTGATTTGAAGCCAGAAAACATCCTCCTAAAACAGCAAGGGAGGAGTGGAATCAAGGTGATAGATTTTGGGTCCAGCTGTTTTGAGCACCAAAGAGTCTACACGTACATTCAGTCTCGATTTTATCGGGCACCAGAGGTAATTCTGGGAAGTCGCTATGGGATGCCCATAGACATGTGGAGTTTTGGCTGTATTCTGGTGGAACTATTGACTGGGTACCCTCTTTTTCCTGGAGAGGATGAGGGAGACCAGCTGGCTTGTATGATGGAGCTTCTTGGAATGCCACCTCAGAAGCTTTTGGATCAATCCAAGCGAGCCAAGAACTTCATCAACTCTAAGGGTCATCCTCGCTACTGCACCGTCACTACCCACGCGGACGGAAGAGTGACCCTCAATGGGAGTCGATCCCGCCGGGGTAAAGTCCGAGGTGCTCCAGGGAACAAAGACTGGGTGACGGCGCTGAAAGGCTGCGACGACCCCTTGTTCATAGAGTTCTTAAAGGAATGTCTCAGCTGGGATCCTTCCACGCGCATGACTCCGAGTCAAGCTTTAAGGCACCCTTGGATTTGCAAACGAACGCCCAAACCACCCAGCACCGATAAAACCTCCAGTAAAAGGATTTCTAGCTATACGAGCTCTTTCACAGGACTGGGTTCCAAGTTGCCTCCCGTGGTCGGAGTAGCCAACAAGCTGAGGGCTAATTTAACATCCGACACCAATGGCTCTATACCTCTATGTACTGTGCTACCCAAACTGGTCAGCTAATAGAGAATGGTGTGTTTCCAGAAAACACATACCTTGTATTTTAATTGTTTGTTAATAATGTGTAAGGAGGTTAAATGCAGAGGTTTTTAATGGATTCACTTTGTATTAGAGGCTAAATCTTGAACACGAAAATTTCAGTCAAAATGTGCACATTTAAAGGGCTAACTTTTATCCAGTTGTTTCACTCACAACACGGGGCATCAGACGTCACTGGGTAGGTCAGCTCAGCTGTGGAGGAGCACGAGAGTTTGGCAGAGGTGCTGTGTAATGATGCTCTTTTAGAAATCACACTATTTGTTATCAGGACGGTTTAACAGATTCTTTTTGCTTAAGGCAGCAAGGGAAATTGATTTAAAACACACATTTTTCAGTTAATCTCCAACTGAACTCTTTTTTATTCTTTTTCTGGGGAGAGTTTTTACGTCTGTTTTCAGAAGCACAAATGTGTTAATGTAACACATTAGGAACTTCCAATTTGCTAACTGATGTTGGAAGAATTTTATTTCTCTGTGCCACTTTCCCCTTATCTATCCTGGCTGAGATTTTTAAAAATACCATGGGATGCAGGCACCAAAGGAATTTGGTGTTGAAATTTGATCATCTGAATTTATTTTTCAGTTTTTTTTCCCCCCAAAGGAGTGTAGGAATGCCATGAAACACAGGTTATGTCGAAGTAACTACTAACTTCTGTACATTTGCTATTTCCCTTAAAGTCTGTGGAGAGCTGGAAGGGGAATTTAAAAAAGGATGGGCCCATTGCAAGTGTGGGCCAGTTTGTTCAGGGCTAATGAGCTAATTATATGTTTCCCTGGAGCTCAAATTTAAATCTTAAGGCCCAGGACTGTAAGTAGAAAACGTGTGTGTGGTGGGACCGTGCCTAATAATTGGGAGCATGTCCTGAAATCTAAGTGTAGTCTGTGAAAAACCAGGAAAGACACCAGTTGGGAAAACTGGTGGATCCAAATTGCAATTCATTATGAGACTTAACTGCTTTATTTTTAATCAAATTCCTTCAGGCCTTTGCGAGAGAGATGCTTATGTTTTCTTCTTGTTAAAATAGATGAGTTTGTATTTCCTCTTCCTTTATCTTCCCAGCACATGCAAAGGTGCTGTGACCTGTAATGACAACAGCCCAGCTCGTAGGGGTGGTTACTTCTCACAGCCACATGGCCCGCCTCCAGTTACAAAACCATCTGATCTCTTGCCAGGTGCCTGAACAGAGTTTTAAATACAATTTAGAGCTCTTAGGAACAGAAGGTTTTAAATTCAATGAGTTTCTCTGTAGCAGGTTTTTAATGTTAAACCAAGGAGGCTTTCAGTGTACGAAGAGAGGAGTTATCAGGGGGTTTTTAAAGATGCAGTGACCACATGTTGGACACAGGACCCTCCCTCAGAGAGGACGGGGCTGTGTTTTCTCTGCTCTCTTTAATTACAGCACTGCTGAAATGCTGGGTGGAGGCCTCTACGGGAAGAAAAAAGGCAAAAAGACAGAGCCAAAACTCCAAATGTTCCAGGACTGTTGTTTAAACTGAGGTTCTCGTGTGTGTGGCTTTTCTAAGTTCTTTGGTCTTGCAGTTGTAAATTCAAAAAGCTTAGTAATAATATTAAAATAACAGTCTAGCCTTTATCTGTGCAGCTACAAGAAATACCAGCGGGGATGGTATGTTCATGGGTCACTTCATGGTGATGCACGACTGGGTATTTTGCATTTGGCTTGGCCGAGGTGAAGTTTGATTTGGCTGGAGAGTCAGGGACGTGGATTTTGGGGGCAAGTGGCACTCGATGGACAGCGTGGAGTTTAGTAGAATCTCTAACAGATGCGGCACGTTTTCAGAAGCCAGAAACATTGTTCTTCCTCCTCTGCCCCCTATGAATTTTATTTTTATTTTTTTTTTTAGCAAAATATACCTGGGGTGTGAGGAGAAAGGAAGGTTTTTCAGGAGCTTGTTAGGAAATGCATAGAAAAGCACTTTATATCGAGTTGGAAACTTTTTAAGCAGCAATTTATTAGTAGCAGTTCTTCGCCACGGTCATCCTCTTTAAAACTACCTCCGAGATAAACCTGGGGTCCTTTTTAAAGGGATATTTGCTGCAGGCTCTTCTCTTTATTTTTTCTTTTTTCCTTGTTTAATGCTACTAGCTGTTCTGGCTGTGAAACCTATACGTGATGATCTCAGCAGTGTCTTCCTAATCCTGCCCATAGAAGCAAAAAGGCTGATTCTGCACCCAGAGATCTCTGCTGAAATGATTGATACAAATCCCCCACCCGCCCAAGTTTAATGCTGTTTTGGAAACGGGAACAGGGGAAAATCCTATGGGAAGATGTGTGGGACTTCTCTGCAGCACCCAGCCCAGACTCAAAACAGGCTCTGCCCGAAGTCTTCTCCGTAATAAAATAAACCTGCAGCTTTCACATGGGTTTGTGGAGCACCTGGAGCTGTGGGTACCTGGCAGCTTGGAAAATTGGACATTGTGGTTTTATACTCAGTGCTCGTCACAGATACCGCTTGATTTTCTTAATATTTTTAAAAAACCATTAATTTGATAAGGGTTTGGGGAAATGCATACACTTAATGTTTCCCATTTTGTGTTCTAAAACCCCCCCTGGTCTCTTAAAGCTTTTTAACTCCTGGGCTGGTGAGAGCAGTCGTGGGTAGGGGAACGTTGTCCCTGTGCTCAGAGGGTGCAGTGACATTAATCCCTCCGGAGAAGCCCGTGGTGCTCAGAGGATGAGCCCCGTTCCCCATCCATAGCCTGTGCCTTACTCTTTTCCCAGCCGGCGTCGGTCTCGGTGCAGTCCCATCACCATTCAGGGTTTCTTGCACATCACAGGATGTTCATGCTCAACGTCAGCACTGAAAGAATCGACAGGTTAGCCTTTTTATTGTAAGTATTGTGGTGAGGTGTAATACAGTGGAGAACGTAGGAAACATTTAAGGTGCATGTGAATAGAACTCCCTGTGAAGGAAGGCTTTGGAAACGAGCCAGTCTCAAACTGTGTCTCTAAATGTAACGAACAGAGATTTCCTGAAGTTGTGTTTCGGTTCGTTTTTAAAAAGGAAATAAATGCGTAATTTTCTTTAGCAACAGACTGTGCAAATTCCTGAAAGTAGTACTTGATTTGACAGAAGGAAAAAATAAATATTAGTTATTTCCAGCTGGAGTCATGTGCCCAGTGTTGCCTGTCACCGCCTGCTGTGGCGTCCGACTGGAGACGAGGAGAAGGTTTTGAGACTCTGTGCACCGGTGACTTCAGCGTGTCTGTGCTGAGCGTGAGGGACACTCGGGTCTGACAAATGTTCTTCTCCCTAACGCTACTGTAACTGGAACATCTCGAAGTTTTGCCGTGACATTCCTCAGTTGTCACTTTCTCGTTCAGCCCAGCCGAGAGCTTTTTAAAGCCCAGAATCCCGCTTATCCCTCGGCCGAAAGGAGAAATCCAGTAATAGCCACTTAAGGAAGATTTGCTTTTATTAGAAACCTCTAAGTGGGTAACCTACTGTACACAAGTGGATGTTGGAATAGTTTGGAGATGAAATCATGCTGCAGTAAAAAGGTCTCTTGCAATGACCTCTCTGATTAAATGATGCGTGTTACGCACAGAGAGTGTGCAGACAACAGAGAGACTTTTCCTTATTAGCTCTGAGGGGTGAATGGCAAATGTTTGATTAAAGAAAGTTTAGGATTGGCCCTCGAGTAAACTGCTGGAGGGATGGTATCGACAGGACAGTCTGGATGGGGAGTCTTCAAGCTGCACCAGGGCAGGTTTAGACTGGACATCAGGAAAGGTATTTTCCCAGCAAGGGTGGTCAGAGCCTGGACTGGGCTGCCCAGGGAGGGGGTTGAGTCCCCATCCCTGAGTGTGTTTCAGAGTGGTTGAGATGTGGTGTTGGGGGATCTGGTGTAGGGGAGGAGTTTGTAGAGTGGGGCTGATGGTTGGACTCCATGACCCCCAGGGTCTCTTCCAACCTGAATGATTCTATGATTCTTTTGGAGCTCTGATTCCGTTCTTACACACACACTGTTCCTGGGGGTTTGGGACTCCAGGTTGGATGGACAGAAGAGGTGAATTTTGCCCATACTTAGGTTTTCTTTAAGCATCAGCCAGTGAGTTAGTGCTGCTCTTTGTATGATTCATCTAATGCTTTTTATAAACCAAGTTCTTTGCTGCGTGGAGGATGAATGGATGGCAGACAGCGTTGGGTTTGTTTTCTTTCCTCTTGTCAAATTAAGCCTGACAGGTTCCACAAACGCTGCTCAGGGCAGCCACACGCACAGATGTGTGACCAGAAATGTTTCCTCTGAAGATTGTTTTTGTCTCCTTGTACGAATGTGTGTCCTTTGAACAAAGCACACGTGACGTACGCTGTTTCTCTGAGCACCACCTCGGTCTCACCCCAGTGTTTATACAGACATAATAAATGTGCAGGGAGACTCTTGATGCCGCCTGTGCCCCAAGGCAGCTGTGAAGCCTGGATTTCTGTCCTTCGTCTCGCTGGTCTGGCCCAAACCACCACAATTTTACACTGAAAAAGTTATGAAGCCTTGGAATGGGCTGCCCAGGGAAGGGGTTGAGGCACCGTCCCTGCAGGGATGTAGAAGACGGGTTGGCAATGACTTAGTGATGGGTTGGGTTTTTGTCAGAGTTAGTTCATGGTTGGACTAAGAGATCTCAAAAGTCCCTTCCAACCCAGATGATTCTATGACTCCATGGTTCTAGTTTCTACAGGGTCCAAGGAGGGTTTGGGATCTGGCCCTGAGCTGCAGAACTAGGGGAGAGGGGGCCATCAGCATGAGAGCTGCACAGCTTTTCCCTCGCCTTTCACCCCGGGGGGGGTTTCAATGAACAGTCCTTGGGGTGTTCCTCAGCCTGTTTGCTTGGTCTGTGCGGTGGAAATAGGTGCCTGAATTAAGTCTGCCCATTCCTCCCTCTGAGAGGGGCTTTCTAAAGACGACAGAGATCCAGCCCCAGCCCCTTGCTGAGGAGCACAGCCCTATAAGGGTTTTGTTCCTCCCACGGGCTCAGCAACTCCAACACCCGGCTTCGCGAGCGGAGGAGAGGTGTAGCAGGGAGAAGTGTTTTCCTGGGCGAGTGGGCTGTAGGGAGGAAGGCAGAGACTGTGATTATCATAATTAAGTGTGATTAAGCATAGCTGAGAATGGATTGAAAGAAATAAAGCACACGCCTGATTAGCCCACAGAATTTACTGTTGGAGGCTCTTGTAAAGACCAGTGACGTTGTCTTTTTAAAACAGGTTGTGCTCTGTGGTGGTTTTGGCCAGACTGACCACTCAGAATGACAGATGGTCCCTCCATCCCCCCTCAAAAATGAGAGGAGAGGAAGAAATAAAAGACATTTGTGAGTTTAGAAAACTCTAACCTACAGGACAGATTCAATAGGAAGTTCTTCACAATTTCAGTTGTATCGTGAGAACACCTGGGATGCACGGTGTTATGGAAGGGTCCTGCTGAGCAAGGGGATCACCAGATGGGAAATAGTGGAGCCAGTTCTCACCCTGGGCAGTTTTCTGGGTGCAGGGGGGCTGCTGCAGACACACGGCCCTGGAAATGCAAGAAGTTATGACTCAGAAGGAGGTGGGAGAGCGGAATGTTAGTGGCCTTCAGGGGCTGTGCCGTGAGCGACCAGGTGGGAGAAGATCTTGCAGGGCAGGAGGAAGAATTGGCAAAATGGGATTTCCAGCCTGCCACACTCAGCAGGAGCCTCAGCAGCTCGTGCTGCTCGTTCTGGCGTGGGCAAAGGATGAGAAGGAGAGGACAAAAGAGGTGTTTTACTCCATACTGATCACAGGTCAGACCAACAATGCAGTAATTCCCTCAGAACCTGCCTGCCTGCCCATCGTCTGTCCGGCCGCTGCCACGACACAGGGTGACAGCAGCACCGATAATGTTCATGACAGAAGCTGCCAGTCTCTCCAGCAGGTGTTGATGATGGATGGCATAAATGAAATTATATTTGAAGTGTGGGCAGCCAGCTGTAAAGTCATCAAACAGGAAAGGTCATGCGAGTAATTTACACCAGAAGTTCTCCGCTCTCAGAGCCGTAAGCACGGAATAAATACATGCAAACAAGCAGAGAAGTTATTTTTTTGTCTGAGGCTGAACCTCTGAGACCCGAGCTGTATATCCCCTGTGTATCCCCTTCACAATTCCCTTCATTGCTGGTGCGGAGCTTGGGGAGTAACAAGCCTTTGGCAGAGTTTGCTCTCGATGCTGCCAGCTCTTGGCTGAGGTGGGATGGAGGGGGCTGGGAAAGGGCACCCCCCCACCCCCGGGGATTGTGCAGATCCTTGGCCGCTGCCTCTGGGCTTGAGCTTCTGGAAGTGCCCAATGAAATGTGCTGCTCACCTTTTCATCTGTGCTGATAGGATTTAGGGGCTTCATTTCTTCTTTAGATATAAACAAATGTGGAAGTTTTAAGGTGGCTTTGCCTCTTTGCTGGGGGTGCCCCACAGCCCCCACCCACCCCATGTGGGAATCCCCGGAGTGAGTAACTGGATTTTTCAACATTTTCCATATATTTACACCCTGGTGATCTTTAAAAATGCCTCCTTAACCTGGCTGTTTCTAGGGTCACAGGGAGGACTGAGCCAGGCTGTGCTGGCTGTGGCTCCTGCTGCTCCCTGGATGGTTGGGGAAGGTGGAGTGTGAGGGTTGGGGAGGGGAGTCCAGGGAAGCTGCTGGTTATTTTGGGAGGTGCAAGAGGGGAGCAAACAGCCCGGCTTTCATTTTCCAGCCAGCTGGTGCTGATTCAGGATGTTTTTGCAGCGACAATTGCGTGGAGCTGAGCCACCCAGGGCTTGGCAACACGTTCCAGCCGCAGCTACGTCTGCAGCAGCCTTTTACCTCCCTGGTCCTCTTATTTCTCACTGCCCAGGACACTGGTGCTCCTTACAGGAGGAGCAATCAGATGGCAGGAGGGTAAGAGAAAGCCAAGACCTCCAAGCTGGAAGTTCTTCATTTCCCCAGTCTGGTGGGATCCGGTGCTTTGCTGTAACTATTTCCAGATCCCTCTTCAGCACTTGCAAGACTAAGCATGAGCCTTTGACACATCCCTGTGTGATGGGAAAATGCACAATGACACAAACCTTCTTTGGTGATTCATTTTTTAGATTTTTCCACTAAACTAAAGCCAGTGTTTCACGCATCATTCACACTGTTAGGTCTAATCACACAGAAGGGATAAAACAGCCTTAATGAGATGCTTTCCTGGGTTCTGGTCTCGCTCTATGAACTGGAAATGTTACAGAAAGATGCTTGATTTTCCCATAGGGCCACAAGAAATGCAGCTGTTTGTGGACCCAACATCAAGTGTGCTCCCCCCTTCCTTTCCCTGTCTCTACCCTCCTTGATGCCGTTCGCAGAGCTCTTCTGACATGGCCCTGCTGAGGGATTAAGCCCGGCCAGCTCGGGGGGGTGGGAGGTGTGGGGGGGTGAGAGGTTTGTCCCCGTGGCGTGACCTGACCTTGTGCTTTGCTTGCCCATCTGCAGCTCAGGCAGAAACCACAGCCCTGGGAGAGCAGAGGAACCCTGTGCTGCAGGACAGTTATTTTCTTATTGTGTCTATGACTGGTTTGGAGTCATTTATGGGACCATCTGCCTTATTTTCTGTCGGCTGTGGAGCTTGTTCCTTCCACCTGGATCCTGCCACCACAGGGGGGTGTTGGCACAGTGCTCTATCCCAAGCCTGAAGAAGCCCAAATCACTTCTCTGACTCCCTTTCCCTATCCTTAAGGTGGGAATAGCAGCTGGAAATGGACTAGAACTCAGCAATGCAGATGATGTCTTCCAAACATCGGAGTACAGCCTGGTTCAAGCCTGTATCTGCACCCTGCTAGCTCTGCTTTGTGCACATCCAGCATCTCCCAGTATCCACCAGCATCCAAAAGCCTGTGACAAAGGGCAATGCAGTTGTTGCAGGGCCAGGGAAATCTGCATGGAAATACCCCTGCTGCCGCTTGCACCACGGAGAGGCTCCGAGGCACAGCCCGGGGAGCTCAAATCCACAGCAAAATCCCTTTAAAGTGTAAACAGATCTCTTCCACCCAAATAAATAATTATTTCTGGCCTTGGAGAGGAAAAAAAAAAAAAAAAAAAAAAAAAAAAAGGAGAGTGCTACACCTCACCTAGCTCCTGTTGCTATTTCTTCAGTTGCTACACAAACAGTTTTATTTCTGGCTCATGCTGCGTGCCAGCTCCCAGCCCACTGCAATGGAATCGGGTGTTATTGGTGTGAGCACGTCGGGGCGGATACGGGGGCTTCAGAGCACGGCCCCCGGCAGCTGCTCTGCCTGACCCCGGCCTCTTTCAGCCTCTTGCAAGAGTTTTTCCCAAGTGTTTTTCCACCAGGCGCAGAAACCCAGATAAAGACCCGCCAGCGCCCTGCTGCCACCGGCAGGGTGGGGGGCTCAGGGTGGGGGGCTCAGGGTGAGGCCCCCCCAGCCCTGACCCCCCTGTCCACTGAGGTCCCTTCGTACTGATGCTGACTCTCAGCCTAACCAGCTCTTCGGCTGCTGTGAGCCTTACATTGCCCACAGCTTCTCCCAGACCCATTTTTTGTGGGGTTCAGGAGATGACAGTCTTTGTTGTTTTTTTTTTTCCCCTGGGTCGCTCCCCCCTCTCCCCGCAGCGTGTTCTTGTTGCTCTCACACCTGGGTGTCTGGGGTCCAATGGGGCTCAACTGCTGATTATTGGCAATCAATGCAGTTAATTGCCAGCACTGCTGGTCCTGTCCCCCGGCAGGGAGTAGCTGTGGAGGGGTAAGGATCAAGGACTGCAGCTTTGCTTGCTCCATGGTTGATCCCTGTGAGGTTTTTGGTGCTTTGCCCTGGGCTCTGCTCTCAGGTAAGTTGGGTTCCCAGTAGCAAGTCTTCTCTGGGTGAAAGCCAAGCAGTGGGGTGTGTTAAAGCTATTTTTGGGGGGGGGATGTCTAACTACTCAGGTTTGTGTGAAAGCCTGTAAACAGGCTTGGCCATGTATATGAGGATGTTTCTGGCTTATAGCCTTGAATTGATCATTAAAAGATATAGGCTGAGGGTTGAGCCTCCTTCCTTGCCCTTGCAAAATAAAAATTAAAAAAAATAATGTATGTGAAGAGCAACTACAGCCGGTTCTGCAGCTGACCTGGCAGGGCCTGAGCAAGCATTGCCCTTCGTTTGCTGCGCAAAGCACCCACAGAGGTTGTGTTGGGAAACGTGGGGTCAAACTCTGCCCTGAGGACCCCACACTTGTGTCAGGGCGAGCACCAGGCTGAGAGGTGGCTGTGGGAGCGGGAAGAGCCATCCCAGCATGGCCATCCCTATTAGCTGGGTTGAACTGGGAGTGTTTGCAGGGTCCCCACTGATGTGCGGTGCTTGCCTGGACATGGAGACACTGGTGAAAACTGGCTCCTCCAGGGAAGACGGGGAGTGGTGGTGTGGGGGCTGCATATGTGCCCCCAGATTAGGGCCAGCCCAGGAGCTGCTTATGCTAATGGAGCTAATCGCCATAATCTCATCACAGAAATGTCTCCCCTTGCTGGCAGGGATTTGGGTTATGTGTGGATGCCAGCAGATGGAAGTGCACAGGGAGAGGAGAGACATCTGGGACTCGTTTGGGACCTGCCAGGCTGGGTCAGAGCCCTCCCCAGTGCCCTGCTCTGGGGTCTCGCAGACCCTGCAGCGTGGGGTGGGCTGCCGTCCAGGGGCAACACACCCTGGGATGCTCACTTTTAAAGCAAATCCCTGTAACCCTTGTGTGCTGCTGTTCCTCTGGCCTTGTGCCCATCCCCTGTCCTTTTCCACTTTATGCTGTGCTTTCCCCCCTTCCTGTTGGTGCCTCCAAGGGGGTCTCCAAGTCCGGGCCTGATCCTGCAGCGTGTTCTCCTGTGTCTCACCCGCCCTTGGCTGATGGGGCTCAGGCTGAGGAGACTGTCAGTCCCCCTCTGAGCCTAATTTATCTTATTTCCTTGTGTTGGACCTCTGACAATCTTTTTATATCCCTAATATTGTGCCATGCAGAAGCACATGGTGCCTCCTGACCTTAAAAGTTTGACCCATTCCAACACCACCTCTTGTTGACGAGGAACTGAGTCTGTTCAAGTTTATCTGAGCTATTTCACACTCAAAGAGAAGCCTCTGGACTCCCTATCTCTGCTCCGGAGCAGCCTGTTAAATCCCACATCGTGTTGTGAAGGCAGGAGATGGGATCTGCCTTCCCGCCTGTCATCGAGGTGGCAGAAGGTGACACAGACAGCTCCATCCTACAAAAAGTGACAGCTTTGGCTGGAGACCCCCAGGAGCTGCTAGGCATGGACCCAGGAGCTGCAGAGAGCTGGGTGCTTCTCTGAAGGGATCCACGGTGCGTGAAGGACCCATTTTTATTCCAAAGATCAGACACTCTCGGTCTGATCGTGGAGCTGAAATCCTTTCCCTTCCCCATAGTGGCATTGCTGTAGTTTTTCTTTGAAAATAAATAAATAAATTAAATCTGTGTTTAGAAACAGTGATGCAAGGGCTAGTTGTGAGCTGGTGATCACTCCTTGCTCTGAGGCCACGGGGCTGCTCTGCTGCTCAGACGGGCCTCAGGCAAGAACTAATATTCACTTCTGAGCGCAGTATTCCCTTGTGTGGGATCTGTGGTTTTGCTTGTCTGTTGGACTGCAACCCTCTCAAAGCAAATTATTTTAGAAGATATATATATAGAGATATTTCTGTATCTCTGAGCAGCGGTTTGTGTGACTGGGAGTTAAGGAAGTACGTTTGGCATCATCTTGTGGGCGATGAATCAGGACACGGTTTCCAGGTGGAAAAACCCACCCTGTGTTGAGAAAAAGCAGTGTAATAGGTCAGTGCTGGGGGCTTTTGTGTGCTTTTAATGTGCTCTTTACTTGGGCTGAGGGCTTCCTGAAGCTGTGGGGACACTGTCTGAGGTGGACACGTGTAAGATACATCCAGGGCACGATGCTGAGTGTGGGTCTGGAGGGGTCCAGTGGCCGCGGGCTGTGTGTAGGGGAGGCCGGCTGGCCAGGGAAGGGGAACGAAAACCCTCACGCTCATCAATCAGTCAGATATAATCCTGACCAATATTTCCTGACGTGTCTTGTAATTACAGGCTCTGTGTGTCAGCTAGAGTATGTCCAGCGGGAAGCGTTCGCGGGGCCATCCCGCTCGGGTATGTGAGCAACGCCGCGTCCTGCCGGGTGCTAATCTGCCGAGGGGAAGCCCAGCCCTGGAGCTGCTGCCTCTTCCCACCCTGTGCCAAGGGGCACTTCTCCTTCTCCTGCCGCAGAAGGGTGCTGCCAGTGGGGACTATTGCTGGCCAGGGACTGATATTGCCAGCCAGAAACACCCCCTGCCCTGGCAGGTTTGGGAGAGAAGGGTCTCCATCTAAATGCTATTGGTCAGATTCGTCGTGACACAAGCAAATGAAGGGTGGAAAAAATTAGCTGTTACTTTTGGGGCAATAAATCCAGGTTATAATAGCCCCTTTCATCCTAAAGGAACCCACAGTGCTTTATAAATAGATATGCAAACCGTGCACAAGGCTCACTTCCAAGAACTGAGATGCAGCCACTTCCTGGGAGAGCGGAGCTCCCAGAACGATGGAGCTCTGTGTAAAGGAACCCTGAGAGCTGGGCTGGCCACTCGGGGGACAGCGAGGTGGCCTCTCCTTGTATCCCACCATGTCTGCATGGAGCTCATCTCCCTCGCCGACACGGAGAGCTGTGCTGCACTCCCTTTGCATGGGGGGGAAAAAACCCCCGACAATGCTGCACTGCCAGTGCTACCTCCTGCCCTCATTGCATTCTCCCTGTTGCTTTATGAATGACATTAGTAGCTGCAACAGGGATTAACAATATCTTTTCAATTCAATTACCCCTATCCTAAAAGCATGCGGGATTATTTAAAGCTATTATAATTTTTTTTTTTTTTAAGTGGGATAGCTTTCACCAGTCTCATGCTTGTACAAATCTACCCGGGGAGAACAGGGTGCACACAGCCTTAATGATCATTACCCTAATCTTCACGGTAACTCTGCTATAATCAAATAACAATCTAGTTTATCACTTGCCAGGGAAAGCGCGTTAGCAGATCAAGTCACTTGTGTCACACAGATGTAAAGGCTGAGCCCGCTGTTGGCTGCTGCCTTTTTTTTCCCCTAATGGAGATGGGAGTGGAAGGAGGGGAAAATCGCTTCCCCTTTTCATCCGGATGAATTTCCTCATGGCTGAGGAGGAGAGGTCACTGCTGCTGGGTTTGGAGTTCATAGAGGGTTTGGGGGCTGTATTATTTTTATTTATTTAGATATATTTTTTGAGCCAGATCTGGTGGGCTGCAGAGAAGGGGTTGCTTCTGTGGTGGATCCCCTGTGGCGGTTCTTCTGCCTCTGAAAGACCGCAAGAGAGACGGCTGCCTAGGTGCTCCTGGGCCAGATTTGAATTGGTTAATAGAGAATCTAGAAATAGATGCCTAAATCTGTGGACTAGCCTGATTCCAGCCTGTCTGCGGGATTAGGACAGAGGGTTTTGCTGTGGATATGTCTGGCAGTGGCTGGGTGCTGCTCACCTCACCCAGATGGTCCCCAAAGACTTTGGCAGGTCCTGTGCCATAAATCACGGCGTGGGCCTCCTTCCTAGTGGGGCCTGGGCACCTGCCGTGGGAAGGGGTGAGCGGGGCTCGGTGACAGCACGCAGAGACCCTCTCTTCCCCTCTGATATGGGGAGAGCCCCGGGGGAAGCAGCCAGCCCACAGCCCAGCCGCGACGGCTCCCCTTTGAGGGACGGGCACACACGGGTCAGGGGCATATCTACATCCCACTCTGGGACGGGGACCCCAGAGCTGTCCCGGGGAGTCTCGGGGCTCCGTCCACGCACATCTACAAACCGCTTTTGCCACCGGGGTGGAGCGGGACGGGCAGCGGCTGCGCGGGGGCCGGGGGCCACCTGGTGGCGACTGGACCGTGGCGACACCGGGACGCGCTCCGGAGGGACGAGCTCTGCAACGGGCTGGGTACCCTCGCCGTCCCATGTCCCGTCCGTACTGGTCCCCCCTTTCCCCTCACCGCCCTGACACCCCTCAGGCTGGAAAGCAGAGGGGAAAGGGATCTCCGGGTGCCCGGCGGGGGCTGTGGGGGGTGTGTGTGTGTGTGCGTTCTCTGCGTTGGGAAGCTCTTTCCATAGAGGAGTAACCTCCTCTCCCAGGAGGTTTCCATGGGAAATCTGGGACGCGGGGCTCCCAAACGGCGCCTCCTCGGGGGTGGTGTTTGTCTTTGAAATAGCTGAAGGGTCGGGTTACAAAGCAAATACGAATGAAACGAAAGGAAACGGGGTGGCGAAATGGGGCAATCGTTTTCCTTTGACCAGATTCCTCTGTAAAGGAAAAACTTGGGCTTCAAGGCTCATTTCCCCAGACGTGCTGAGACAAGCTGAAGAACAGGGAGGGAAACTCTGAGAAAACCCCACCGAGCTGCTGGCAGCTTTAGAACATCTTTGATTTGTGATCTGTTGTCACGGGGTACATTGGACCTAAATCTGACACTCCCCCACCCCCAAATCCCCCTGTTAGTTGGGGCGAAGGACACAGGATCAGCCTCTGGGAAATGCTGCAAGACCCGGAATTATTCCACTTTCCCGGTGGGAGATTTTTTTTGCTGCAAACCCTTACTTGGTGTGATGTGCCAGGAGGAGGACAAGGCCTCCCGCTGCTCCGTGGGGAACACGGGACCCGCAGTGAGAGGCACCGGCAGCTCGACAAGAGTTTTATTTATAAAGCTGCCAGCGCCGGGTGTAGCTTTACTCACTCTCCCATCTGGTGACTGTCGCTGCCACCTCCTGACAGACGCTCTGTCTCTTGCTGTTAATGACGTACTTTGATTAGCTGGATCCGCTGCTTCGCCCATCTATTGATCACTCGCCGGTTAAAAATTGGCTTTTAAAACCATGAGCTGCCTTTTTTTAACAGGTGGAGCAGTTTTATTGGCTTGACTAAAAAAAATAAGTATATATATATTTCTATCTGAGAGGATATTGTTGATTGCAGAAAGTGCTGGCTTGGCAGATGTGGACCAGATGCCTCCTGCTCTGGTGGAAGCAGCTCTGCCTGTGTGTAGGGACTGGCAGAGGTTATGGCTTGCTCTTCTTCTCTGTCCTGCCCTTCTCAGGCTGTGGATTCTGCCTTTTTGTTTGGTTGGTTTTTTGGTTTTTTGGGTTTTTTTTTTTCCTGTCAGTGGCTGCTTGTTGAGAATGCAGTGTGGATCTTGAGTACTGTGGGCCTGGTGTTCCCTCTCCTGAACACTTTCTTGTGCTGCTGCTTTCCTTTAGTTGCAAACAGAAGAGGGAAGTCCCGCTCCCAAGCCTTGTTCTGTCCTTGTGACACCAGCGAAACTGCTGACATCAGTGCAGATGGAGATGGTGGTTTCTGAGCAGGACCCTCCCTCAGTGTATCTCAGAGAGGCTTCCAGAGATCTTTGTGGCTCATGGTGAGACTGGATCCCATGCGTGGTTTGGGGCTGGGGCTGCTTGTCCCATTGCATCCCTGTGGATGTGGCTGCTGGATCCGCAGGGCCTGGGAGCGTGTCCCACCCCTCACTGCCCCAGTGGCACACAGGGTGGGCTTGTGTGTGTGGCTGGATGGCACCAGCCTGCCAAGAAGGTAGGGTTTGGGCCTCAGGAGACTGCTTCAGGCTCTGTTGTTTGTTCCTGGTGTGGCTTTGGGCATGATTCTTCATTTCTCTTCCCCAGGGTACATTCGGTGCTCTTTGTGGGGGTAAGAGAGTGATGAATGTCAAAAAAACCCCAGGTTCTTCACTTAGAAAACAGGGTTTATTGGTGACAAGCAGGCTCTACTTTTTATGGCCGTAAAAGAAAAGTCTTGATTTCCTGTTGTGCTTGAGTTTATTGGATTTTGCTGGATGCCAGGCAGCTCAACGGCACATTGCACCTCGGCACCGCTCCCTTCTCCCTTGGCCTCCTCGGTGTCTGTATCGGATTCTGGACTGGGCATGGAAAGCGGGGGTTAATTGGTTACCACTGGGATGGCCTGTATTCCTTCTGAACTGGTTTCTCATCTGTTCCCCTGACGCTCAGTGAACTCGTGTCAGTGTTTATGTCTCTCCTTTTCCTGGGAACTGGTTATGGATGGGAGCGATGGGTGAGCCAGATGTTTGGGTGCCAGCAGTGACCGACACCTCGGAGCTGTCTTTTGTCAAAGCCGGGTCGGGGGGGAGCACACCAGATGTGTCACTGTGTGTGTGTGTGGGGGGGCACCCACCGGGTACACCACGACCCGTTGACACCCTACGGCGGGTTGCGGGGCAGGCGGGGAGTCCCGCATCCCTCCGGTGTCTCCCGCCACGTCCCGTAGCGCCGATTTCTCCCCTCCCTTCCTGTCCGGAACGCAGGAACCAACC
>VXBJ01001180.1:51039-76869 GCA_013400055.1 Nycticryphes semicollaris
ACGGACGACTACAAGGTCACCACGCAAGTGCTGGGGCTGGGCATCAACGGGAAAGTTTTGGAGATCTTCAGTAAGAAGAGCGGGGAGAAGTTCGCTCTCAAGGTGGGAAGAAAACGGGGGGGCCGGTTCCCCCCGACGGGGCTGCGCGGGGCGGTGGCGAGGGTGGGGGGAAGGTGGAACGGACACACACGGGGACCGGAGGGGCGGGCGGCTCCGGGCTGCCCCCGCCCCGCCGCGGAAGGGGCAGGAGGAGCGGGCAGAGGCCTGACAGTGATGAAAGATGTCTGCTGTGGGGCTCGGGTGGGGGTCCCCGGTGGGGGGAGCCGGGTACGGGAAAACGGGCAGCGACAGCGGGGACCGGGAGCGGGGTGTGCGGGGACAATGGAGGCGGCTGCTGCCCGGCCGGCCCGCCATGCTTTAATGTATGTTTTTCCCCCATTGTATGTGGCTTTCTAATGGGAATCGAAGCGAAGTGACATCTCGGTAGCACACCCTGGGGGGGGAGCGGAAAGGACCCTTGGTCTGGCTGGTGTCACCCTGCGGGGGTCCCCATTGCAAACTCTGGGGGTTCCCCCCGGTACTGCCGTGGGTCAATGCAGGCAGCTGCCCGGGGGTCCCTGCTTGATGCCAGGGCTCTTCTGGCCCCTGCTTTACCAAACAGCGTGTTCTACTGAGCATCTTCACCCCCCCGCTTCGGCTGGGGAATATCTCAGTGTTATTATGTTTACCCCTTGTCCGTAACTTCTGTTTGGGAGCTGTGGAGATAAACAGTGGCTGCAAAGGTGTATTTTGGCACACGCCAGCTGACGCGATGCTTTTCCTTGTTTTCAGCTGATGAGGTTTCTGAGGGAAAGGGGGGAGCGTTGTCTCCCTGCCGGAGGGACTTTGGGAAGTTTGAATGGATTCACGACGTGCCGGGTGACGCGGGTACAGGCAGCCTGCTCGGCGGGAGCGCCGTGTTCCCGAGCATCCGTGCAATTTGCGCCCACGCATGAGCTGTTCGAACCCTCGGCGTTACCCTGAGAACCACGAAGGCTAAAAAACCTCCACCTCAATCCATAACCCCCACCTCTTTTGTTTTTAAACCTGCCCATCCGTTGGCATCTGGGATTCCGAACCTGGATGAATGAGCGAGTGGCTTTGGAGGCACAAGTCGTGCCACGGGGGTGCTGGGGTCAGCAAGGGTCACTGCTAAACCCCTGTGGTTAAGGAGGGGGGGGTTCAGTTGAATGATAAAAGTTTGACTTAGGCATTTCTCATGGGTAGCCTCATGTTGTGCTCCAGGATGACACGGATTTGTCATCTCCTTCGGTTGGAAATTAGCGAAATCCTCTTCTGTTTTGACAGACAGGCTCCTCGCTGCTGCAGTTGACTCAAGTATTTAAAGCCTGGATTCCAGCACTTCCCTTTTGCAGCCCTGAAAGGGGAAGGATGGCAGAGGAGACCCAGTGTCATGGTTTTTCCTTGCTCTGGGGTGGTTAGGGCCCAGGGCTGGTGCCAGTATCGCTGCCGGTACCCGGTGGTACCCCTGGGGCTGGTGCAGGTATCGCTGCCCGTACCCTGCAGGTGAGGTCAGGATTTATTGCCAGGAATCACATCACTTCCTTGGCCATGTTGACAAGCCCCTCAAGAAGCTTGGGGACCCGGCACTGTAATCGTAGGAGGGGGGTGTGGAGCCTCTGCGCTGCTCTGGGAGGGTGAGGTGTATCTGGTGCTAAATCTCTGCCTTGGAAAAGCGTCGGTTGTCCTCCCTGTCCCCTGCCCCGGCCTCTTCGCGCGTCGCTGCTGAGGGGTTGGACGTCTCTCTGGCTCTCCATCGAGCAGCACAGCTGCTACTGTAAGTGATTCCTTCCAGCCCCCTAAAAACTGCTACGCTGTGAGTTTGGGTGCTTGAAGGAGCCGGTGTGTACCCGGCCTGTCCCACCGAGGGTGAGCTATAGGCTGGGGTTGTTGGGTTGTTATATTTGGACTGATCTGCTGAGCCCAGAGTCAGCAGGAGTGACTGCTCTGGACACGGTGGGTGCTGAGTTCACCCCCTCCTCTGCCGGGGTAACGTCTCTGGTTCAAGACCTGCAGAGAGGTATTTGGATCGGAATTACTCATGGGCTGCATCAGTGTGGAAAGATGACCTAAAGCAGGATCCACAGAGGTGATTGCATCGTGTTGTCATGTTTCAGATGATGCTGAAAAGAATCCTGGTGGCCCATCGCCAGGAGCCACAGCTGAAATCTCTCTGTGCTGCCTGCTTTGGTTGTGCAGCAAACCTTTCCATTTGGAACATTGCTCTTTACATCTCCTATTCCAAAACCTTGTATAATAATGCAGTCTTCCACTGGCGAGAAACAGTTGTGTCTCTCCCTGATATTATCGGTGTTTTCTGCTTATGCTGTGCTTCTTTTTGGATGAGGAGCATCTATTACGTTGTTAAACCTTGTTCTCCCAAGCAGAGGGATGCTTTTAGGTCAGGGTCTCGCTAAAAGTCACTTTGCTTTAGAGAACTTCTCAGTGCTCTGGGAAAGCGTGAGCTTGGAAACACCATTCCAGCAGCAGTGAAAATGCTACAGCCAATTTTCTCCTCCTTCCTGTGCAACAGTGCGTGGCAGAGATGCATCATTAAATAAAATGATGTTTGGTGCGATTTAAGGGATGGTGGTTTTATTTGCTGTGTAGTACTGAGGTGAAAAGAGGAGATATTCCTTTGCTTGTCTTATAGATCGTTATTCTTTATTTTGCTGGTTTCCCCCCACTCATTTCATTTTATTTTCCCACACTGAGCAATACCTGAAGCGTGGCATCCCTGAATTACCCGGTGGGAATAAGGCTGGTCCCAGTCACCCCTGACTTGACCCTCTTTGATGCGCAGTGATTTACTGTGGGGTGGGAAGGTAAAGCCTGCGGATGAGTGATGAAGGGAACTGAAATGTGAGGTCTGGGTGGTTTCTTCCCCCTTTTCTTCCTTGTACCTTGGTGTGATTTATTAGGAGGCAAAATTAGGCTTGTAATTTCGGTAGAGCCTGCTGTATGTAGGTCAGCGCTGGCCTGACTCGGCGGTGCTCGCTGTGGTCAGGCCGTTGGCATTAGTGACGCAGGCTGCGATGATGGGGCTGCCTACCACAAATTCCACTTTTAAGACTAATCTTTAGGCAAGATACTGGGCTGGTGGCTGGCTCTCGTAATTCGGTGAGGAAATCTCAGGTAAGCCAAACCAGAGAGCGGGGGCCAGTAATAGCGGGCGGCAAGTTCTTCTCTGTTGTACACGTCAGTTGATGGAGCTCTTCCTGGAGCGGGTTTCCTTTAAAACAAATTAGCAAACCTCACTCCTGACCCCAGCTTTAAAGCAGGAAATCCTCACCTGGATTGGTGAGCTTGGAAGAGCTGGAGGAGCTTCGCAGGGTTTGCTTGCAAACTTGCCTCCTCCCCGGCAGCCCTGTTTGGGGAGCATCCTTGGTGCTTTGGGGCATGTTTGCGAAACACTCAGTCTCGCTCTCAGCCTCATCAGATAGTCTGTGGGTGATGGTTCCCCTGATGGAGAAGGAGGAAGGAGCCCAGTACTTCCGTGGTTTATTATTCTTGTGAGATGCCTGTCGTGGAAATAGGGCAGGCGTCTCCTAGCTGATAACTGAGCAGCTCTGTGGGTGAGCTTTGGTGGCCTCACGCTTGCTCTGCCATCGTGGCTTGGGTTCTTCACAGAGACCTTTGGAGGAGCAAAGTACCCTGTTTCTCGTGGCTTCCTGCAGCTTCACTTGAGATCAAATGCTTTTTCCCCCAGAAAATCCATTTGGAAAAATAAAGTGATGGAGTAGATGAAGATCCTGGGCTTACCCTCATGGGAAGCTACTCACTGTGTGTCTGCTGTACTTCTCAGGGGGGAATTATTTTTTTCTTTAAACTCTACCATGTATTTTATACTAACCAGAAACATCTTCGCTGTAGCTTTCTGTGCGTGGATGAAAGGCTGTGGAAAGTATAGTGACATCACTGTGACTTTTCCAAGGCAGTGGTTTATAATTTCATCGACCGAAGGAGTCTACTGACTTGGGGTCTGAGTCTGTTTAAACAATTTAGGATTTGCCTTAATCTCTTGTAAATACATGACACGTCCTGGGGAATCCAACCTACGGCTGAGACAGACTGATAACAGCCTGGGAACAGGGGCCTGGTTTTTGCTTTGACACATGCTCAGGAAGCGGCGGGGCTCTTCCTCTTAATAATAATCTAATGGCATGAGCTCTAGTCCTTGCAAAATAGGGTTGGTGTTTCCCATGTTTTTGGAGGCGGGGAACTGAGATGCAGGGATTTTCTGAAGGTCTCGCAGCCCGTCAGAAGGGCTTCTGGGCTCAGGAGCTGAGCTGCTTGCTCCGGGATGAATCCTTCGTGGGCAGCCATCCTGCAGGATGAAAATACAGCCCTTGTGTGTGGTTTAATAGCTGTACACAGCCAGGTAAAATGATTAATTTATCATTGACACTGAGCTCCTGCTGGCCTTCAGTGAGGTTTCTGCCATCTGCCAGCGCCCACGGTGGGAAAGCCCGATGTACAGGACATGATGCTCTGCGGAGATGCTGGCTCTGCCTCCAGGTAACGGGCAGGAGAGCGGGCGCTGGGCTCTGTCAGCCCCACGCTGCCTGTTCTACAGCATTTCAAACAGCGTATAAAGAATTTCAAGCTGTGCAGACTGAGAAGCCAGGTCTCCACACACATTGGCTGGACGATGGGTTGGCTCAGGTGGTGAAAAATCCCAGAAAGTTCCGACCAAGGAAGCCTGAAAGAGCTAGTTGGTGGCTTCTGTCTTGCCAGAAACCTCCTGGGATCCCAGGGGATGGATGAACTCCTGATGGGTGCTGCAGGGTTTGCAGGGTGGGTGTGTGGGAGTCATTGGGAGGAGTGGCTGGGTCGGAAGTGACTGTTTTGTGGTCCTTGCTCACGGGGAGCAGCATGGCTCTGAGTTTGGCATCTCCTGAGCCTGCCTGGTGGGCTCACATGCCCCACGCCGGGAGTGGTACAAGGGCTTTGTTGCAGAGATGCTGTTTTAAAACCCACCCTTTTGCTGGGGTTGCACCTCTACTGAGAGCCTGGGTGGACAGAGCCCTCCTTCATGAAGAAACCCTTTCCCCCTGCTAGCTCCTGACATGACCACCTTCCCGACCTGCCGACGGCCATACTCAGCAGCAGAAGTCAGGCTCCTCTCCAAGCACAACTGGCCCCGCGCGTCTGGCCTCAAGTTGCAGCATTCAGGCAGCATGACCTCACCTCCTGGTTTCCAAGAATAACATGCTGCCTCCCTCCTTCCCTCCCCTCTGCCGCGCCGGGGCTGTCTGCTGCGGCCGAGGGTGGCTACCACAGCCAGGCACCCCCATGTCTGCCCCATGGCGTTCAGCTCCTCTCCCGGCTGTGGGCAGGGGTGCAGGTAGCAGAGGTGAGGCAGAGCCCGGGAGAAGGGTCTTCAGGCCAGGCTGGACATGACTTTGAGTAACCTGGTCTGGTGGGAGGTGTCCCTGCCCATGTCAGAGCAGTTGGAGCTCAATGATCTTTAAAGGTCCCTTCCAACCCAAACCATTCCATGATTCAGGGACCAGGAGAAGGGTCTTCAGGACCCAGCTGGGTTTGGAGGCAGGAAGGGTAGATCCATGAGGATCAAGATGATTCCTCCACCAGCTCCAGAGGCTGGCACAGGAATGCAGCTTTACGTGACCATTCCCCAAGAAACCCCTTTTAAGCCCAGGCGGTTGCGTTGAGTCAGCATTTCAGCATGGTCCAGAGCTGTTGACCATCGTGGTCACCCCTGGTGGTGACATTGGCGTTGGATTTGAAAAGCCTTATAGACCCATGCCTCACTGAAGCTGGCCCCCATCCATCCCCTCTGTGGATGCCCCTCATCTTTCTTGGCCACAGGATGCTAAAATCTATTTTCCTTTCAGCTCGGGTTGGCACGAGGACTGCAGTGTGAGCAGTGCCTGGAGGCTCATCTTGGAGAGAGGTTCCATCTTCACGACCGGTCCCCCCCCCCCGGAGGAGGACAGGGAACAGCACGGGGGGGTTAGAACAGGGCACGCAAGAGCGAGCCTGAATGCGGAGAGCTGTAACAGCCTTTTAAGCTGTACTTTCTTTATACCTCGTGGCTGAGTCATTTCAAAGATTTCAGCCTTTTAAGATCTTACCAATTTGAGGTAGGGATTATAGCAAGTAGCCGGTTTAATGGTTGCATTAACTCGCTGTTTCCTTCATGGCCTCGGGAAGGGACTGAACAGCCCTGAGTCCCTGAGTGCTGCTAGATCCCCCCCTGACCTGAGAAGACCTGGAACATGAGTTTTGCTGGAGATGCTGTGGGCCACAGAAATGATGTTTAGAGGGTCTTGAGCTGGTATCTGCCATCAGGAGGGGGATGCAGTGTGTGGTACCAGTGTGGCTCTTCTCTGAGCACTACCGGGAGCACGTGGAGCTCTGTTGTGGCTCCATCTTTGGCCTGATGCTGCTGAGGAGAATGACAGCATCTTCCTGTGATTTAGGACGTTACGCTGATGCCCTGCTTTGCTGTTGACAAAGCACATTCTCCCCACGGAGAGGGCAGGTGAGCACCTTGGCTCGAGCGGTCTGCAGCTGGCACAGCCTTTGCCGTCATATGTAATGAGATTATTTAAGCTGTTGGCGTCAGGGCTGCATGTGATTATGTGCCTTGGCGGTCCAGCGAGCTGTAGCCTAAACTAGAGATAAAGTTCAAAATGCAAGCCCAGATCTGAATGTTCCTGGGGCGCCCAGCCAGGCTGGGACTTTGCAGCTCTGCTCTGGTTAGATATCCTTACCCAGTTGGGGCTGGAGGTTTGGGGTCAGCGGAGGGATGGACTCGTTTGCTTCGTCATCATAATTAACTTTGCTGCTTCGCTTTGTGTGTCCCTGGCTGCAGGCAGCTCCCCCGGGCTCTCCTCTTGAATGCAACCTCTCCAGCGCTGCTGGCCAGAGAAAAAAGGGGCAAATTGGGCTTGGGGTTGTTGTTGCCATATACCTCTCACGCTGAAACTGGCTTAAATCTGTGTAACGACAGGTCGGGACCCTGCGCCGTCCCTGTCCCAGGGGTTTCCATGGGGCAGCTACGAGTGGGAGCATCTTCTGCCGGCTCTTCAGAAGTGCTGTCCTCCCTGTGTGCTCGGGCCCTGGTACCCGGCGCTGAGCTGGGGTAGCCTCCTGAAAGGCTCCCTGGACCTCCTGCCAAATGTGTGTTTTCAGGGAAATGCGGCTGGAACACGAGCCGGGGCTGCTGTGGAAATTTGGCAGCGCGTCCCCTCAGGCTGCGGTTCCAGTAGCCGCAGCCCGTCCCTTCTCGTGCCCGTAGGTGCTGGAGGGAGCCGGGTCCAGGCGATGCGGCTCAGAAATGGGGATGTGACATCCTGGTGCATCTCAGCTGGTCTTGATCCAAACAAACCCAAAAGTGGGCGTGTTATCCTCAGCCTAATTTAAAAAAAAAAAAAAAAGTAAATAAAAAAAAAAGCAGAGGGGAGCTGGTCTGGTAATGGGGATATGTTTTTATTTTCAGTAGCAATGACAGCCTTATTGCATCTACCAGCTCCGTGTTGAAGAACATTTTTAATGTATTGTGTTTCCACTTGTTTTAGCAAAAAGGCAGGGGGCTGAGCCTGTTTGTGGGAGAGTGTCAGCAACCTGTCCCCCCCCAGAGTCCTGGCTCCTCCAGCTCCTGTAGCCATTGCTTTCAGATACGGCCGAGCTGCGAGAGCCATCGTCACCTCTAACAGCTTCCGCCGGCCAGCTCAGTCCCCTCCAGGCTCTGGAGTGACTCTCTTCTTCCTCTTCAGCCATTTCACAACCTCACTGTCCATCACAGATCACTAAGAAAACCCAGGCGGCTCTTGCACAAGGGGCTCTGCTGCTGCGGTGCTGGGAAGGGCGGGCTGCCCAGGAAGTTTGAACCTGGGTTATCTCCTGGAAGTCATCGGAGCTGCCAACCCGGCGTTTTCGGGTGGGTACCTCCTGTGCCATGGGCAGAGCAGCACTGCTGTGGGGGCACAGCTGTTTTGAGGTTCTTGGGGGTGTTCTGGCCCCCAGTCAGCACTTGCCTGGGCTCCTGGCGAGGACATTGTCCCCCTTGCTGGTCCAGGAGCTGAGCAGAGCCTTCCCAAGACCTTTGCTTTTGACCTCTGGGTTTTTTTCTTGCAAGGAATGACCCTATTCCCAGCTTGAGGATCTCTGATTGTATGTCAGAGAAGGACTGCTGATGTCTTACCTCCTGACCTGCTTGTTCCACTTTGGAGAGGAATCTCCCAGTATCTTCTGTTGTGATGAAGAGCCACTGATAAAAGAGCAGGTCCCTGCCAGGATGGGAGATGCTCCATGGGTGGTGGGATTCAGCAGGGAAGTGCTCCAGGTTATGGGGGGTTTGGAAGTGTCCCCGTGCTCTTGTTCCCCAGCTCCTGGCTGCTGGAGGAGATGATGAGCCTGGCCTTGATTGCTTGAGTCGTTAGAGATGCAAATGCTGGGCTGATGAAGCCTGGGTGAGTAAGATGCCAGGGAGTTCATGAACAGATTAAAATGCGGTATTTACATGCTGCTGAGCAGCAGCTCCGGCGCCTCTTGGGCGGCCACGGGGCAGGAGGGCTGAGAGCTGGAGCCGGAGCTGCTCCCCGGGAGCTTTGGAGCAGGTCTATGGCTCAAACCCTCTGTCACAGTCTGGAGGAGTCCACCGAAGGTGGTGATGTTCTCCGTGTGCCTCAGCGTGCAGTGCTTTGGGCCGATACTCCTGTTTCTGGGCTTCACCACAAGGATCTGCAGGGCAGGGAGGGCTCTAGCCCTGCGAGGTTCAGTTGTTGAGGGCAAGGAGGATTTTCTGGCTGCTTTCGGTGTAGCTGGTTAGTTGGGTTTTGCCAGGCTCTGGCAGTAAGAGTGGCCTGTGCTTGGTGGAACAAGCACCTCTGTCTTTTCCCAAATCATCCCTTTTGCGTTTCTTTCTCCCCAAAACTGCACTGAAACAACCAGGTGAATGTCACTGGAGGGAGGGTTCGGCTGGGATGTGGTGGTGATGCCTCGATGGTTTTAGGGACTTAACTCCTCACCAGCAATGAACATCTGGAGCTTGTACCCCACCCCCAGCTCCAAGCCCTCCCAGCTGCCTTGGAAAGAGCCTTGAACTTCACTGTGGGAGATGTTCATACAGGCTGATGAGGAATTAATTTCTCTCTCTCACTTAGGAGATGGAGGTTCTGCAGACTCGAGGTGTTGCTCCAGGCTTTGCAGGGTTGGTGGCAATGCCAGGACTGCCACTTGCCAGTGTGCTCGTCTGCTGCAGGGGGGACATGGGGGCTGCCGGAGTTTGCGGGTGGCCGAGCTGCACAAAGGCTGTCCTTGTCTGCTCCTCGGCTCCCCCCAGCCCTAAGCCCTTTTTGTGAATAAGTGGAATTGAAAAAGCTGAAATTCATACAATGCAGGACCCAGGAGCCCCTGGCCAGCTTGGGGAGAGCAGCTTCCCCTGCCCACCCCGTGCCCTTGGGCTGCTTTCAAGCTTGGAGACCCTGGTTAACACTGCTCTGGGGTGAGCTGGTGTCTGTAGGGCTGTCTGCTGGTGTAGGGCTGTCTGTCGGGCTTTCTTTTTAAAGGCTGGGTATGGGAATGCCCAAGATGAACAGCTTGCCCTGTCAGGGAACCAGCAGCAGCCACACAAGTAGGTTTTTTGTTAGTCTGTTTTAAATCTCCTGGCTTTTATCCTTTTATCCCCTTTCCATTCTATATCTAACAGGCAAAACGTGTCGGAAGTGCTTGCTGTCTGTTGTATTTGGTAAGAAATCCAGGATCCTGCTGGTGAACACTGTCTGGCAGTGGGGTACGGGGCATCCATGAAAAAAACAGTGTGTCCTTCTGCCCAGTGAGTGTGTGTGGTTTTGCTGTATGTTGAAAAGATGCGAGAGCATAAACCCCTCTGCGGTCAGCCCTTTGCTCTCTGCTGGTGTCTGCTGGGCAGGAGCTCCGTGGGACCAGCCTCCAGAAACCAGCATTTCCCTCTTGGTGATGCCAAGGGAGAGAAGGTTTCTCCTCCAAGGGTGTTTTTGGGCGGTGTGTGCACCCAGGCGCTGGGTGCTGAGTTTTGCAGGCTTTTTGGCTGAGGTATTTTGAGGTTATGGGGCTGTTGGGGACACTGTTGACCTGGGCTCCGTCCCAGCCCCACCAAACCTCCCAGGCTCTATGGCTGCTGCCAACAGATGCCAGTGGGGCTCTTGGGGCTGCCGAAAGCCTGGAGGGAGCTAATGATAGCCACCATGTCCTGTGAGCTTTAATGAGGTGCCAGCAGGATGCAAAGAGGGGCTGGTGGAGGAAGGATTCTCTGCTTGGCCCCGGTGGGTGGCAGGAGGGTCTCAGCCTTTCGTTGCATTGCTTCAAGGTCCAGGATTTCCCCTGAAATACTAACTGCTGTGGTGGATAAAGTGGTAGCATAAAGTGTTGGGTCTGGAGCATTGCTTGGCTTTTAAAATGGGGGTGGTTCATTGCAAATGGGTGGTCCCACCAGCTCTCCTGTAGGTCCTGGGGATGCGCAACAGCCATGTGATGAGATAAGGGGGAGGATGAGGAGGAAAGCAGTGGTGCAGGGATAGCCTCAGCAGGGCGGGCTGGCTGCAGCAAGGGAGAGCCATGGGCAGCCCTGGCTCTTGGTGGGCAGCTCTGTTGGGGGTGAAACTGGGGGAGATGGAGGAGGAGAGGATGGTGGGTGATGTGTACCCATTGAACAGCTCTAAATCAATCCAGTGGGGTGCAATCTTCCCCTTTCCTTCTGCCCATTCGTTAGCATCGCTTCCTGTGAGTCAGATGCAGCAGCTTCTTTCCTTACCCTGTGTGTGTCTGCCCCGAGCATCCCTGGAGGAGGAGGGCTTGGAGCATCCGGCTGTGCTGGAGCTGATGGCTCTGGATGTTCTATATCTTGTGGGGTGTGAGAGGTGGAGGGAGCAGTGCCGGGAGCAGGGCGGTTGGTGGCCGTGGGGCCCCAGCAGACAAAGGCATGTTACGAAATCCCCGTGTTGCTCCTGTCCTGGCCTTCCCCTGCACAAAACAAACCCTGCCATCAACAAAAGTGGTGGCCACCCAGCACGGGAGCTGTTTGTCTCACCCAGGGCAGAGCTACAGTCCCAGCCCCCAGGCCCCGGCTGCCTCAAAAGGGCATCGTTCCTGATGCAGGTTCACTGTGGCAGGAGGGTGATGCCAACCCCTCAGGCTGGCACCCCTCCAATCCCTCCAGGGTTTTGTGCCCCGGGTCCTGGCTGCCGGGGGAGGGATGCTCCTCTCTGCATCCCTGCAGGAATCACCCGGGGAAGGCAGAGCTTCTGCCTGTGAGGTACCACAGCCCGGCTGTGCAATCCTGGCCTCACATCTCAGGGAGGTGTTTGCTGTGCCCTGCTGTTGACAAAGTCCATGACGGGGGTGAAACTCTGCTAAACAAACGGCCGAGGAAAGGACAGAATGATGCAAAACGTGCTGTCGTCACTGACCTTCGAGGGTGTGTAAATGAAACCCTCCTCGGGCTTGGCATTGGTGGAGGAAATGCATCCTGAGGCCGTACCACTGCAAGAGTGGTTGGCCTCTATGTGGCTTGGTGTTTGGGTTTGGTGTTTTTGGTTTTGGTTTGTTTTNGAGATGTGTGTTGAAAGGCAGCAACGGGATCGCTGTGCTGGGAGGGGATGGGCAGCCGCCCCTCTGTCCCACGGGGGTTCCTGCCCTTGGGCTGAGACCCAAAAATCTTCATTTTTTGTGCCGAGGACAAGCCCGGGAGCTGTCGGGAAGCGAAGCATGTTTGTGGGGCTTCTGGCAGGGCTTCGGGGCTGTTCCACTTGCAGATGTGGGTCTGGGTGGTCTGAGCCTCTCCCCTGAATCACTCCCAGCTTAAAAGTAAGGAATGGGTGGGCATGCCTTAAAAATAAAAGCAGTTCTGGGATGTAGGTGGGGGGAATCCCCCCAGACCTGTCCCTTGGGTTGGAGGTTGGGGTCAGGCAGGGCTGTCCCCAGGATTTGCTGTGAAGCTGATGGAGCAAGTGACCCGAAGAGATGCTTGGGGCGGCTTGGTGCTGCGGGTGGGCTGCATGGCAGGGCGCTGTGCCTGTCTGTCTGTCTGTCTGATGGGCGAGGGAAAGCCCCTGGTGGGCACAGAGGGCTGGTGGAGCTGACATCACTCGGTGCTGGGGCAGCCAGGGTGCCAAAGCGGTGATAAAGGGTTTGTGGTTTTTTTTTTTTTTCAAGCTGTGGCCACGGGGAGGGGGGAAGTGCAAAGAACAGAGGTCGGCGCTGAGTTAATGGTTTACATTAGTGTTTACCCCTGCGTTAATCACCCCTGCGTTAATCACCCCTGCGAATATCAACCACTTCCTACCATAAAAGTGCATCTGTGCACTTTTCCATTCAGGAGCTTGGTGGCTCCGGTGGGGAATCTGGCGATGGAGGGGTTGGGAGGAGGAGCTGACCCCGACCGGGGAAGGGGCTGCGCGTGGCGCGGATGTGGCCGCAGCCATGTCTCACGTGAAGACATCTGCCCCTCCTGCCGCTTCCTATTTTCTGTTCGATGTGTGCTGTGCAGATGAAAGGCCCCAGTGGTGGCTGCAGCGTGCCCTTGGCAGAGGCAGGGGGGAGATGCAGTGGTCTGGTTGGCAGAGAGGGGTCCCTGAGTGTGCCCCTGCCCCAGAGCGACTGTCCCCCTTGCCTTTCCCTGCTCAGAGGTGGCATCTCAGGTGCCTGTGGGAAAGGATAGGCTGGGATGGGGCATTTTGGACAACTTCCTTCATCCTTGTTGGATTCACAGGGAGGTCCTGAAGGGCCTGGCCAGGGTGGTGGGTCCATCGCTCCAGCCAGATCTGCTCCCTGGGACCTCCTGAGGTGTACCCCTGTGTAGCAGGAGACGAGGACTTTGCTAGTCATGGCTAATGCATGGGCTGACTTTGGCTCCTCCAGCCCTGTGCCTTGGAGAGACGAGCAGTGGGTGAGTCACCCAAACCCAGTGTGGCTTCTGATGTACGGGGAAAAGAAGAATGATCCCAAAACAAAAACCTGGGACTGGATGGGCCCCTAATTTTGTTTTTTTCTCAGACACATGAAGCTGAAACTATTTATTTCTCTCTGTTGAAGACCAGCTCCAGCCTTCTGCTGGTGCCGTGAGTCATCAGAGATGCTTCGTGTTGCCGCCTGGTTGCCATTTACCTGCTTTGACTTTTTCCTGTGAGTTTTGTTTCCCCCTCCCACCCACCTCCTCCCTGTCCCCGATGTCCCCACCACGCTGGTAGCCCTTCCCTCAGCATCCAGGATGCTGCTCCTGGGTACTGGCTTTGGAGCTTCATCTCCTTGAAATCCCTCGGCCCAGAATATTTTTGCTGCTGGGCAATAGGCTCTGCAGAGAGGGGCTGGCTGGGGGGGCAGCACCCCGATTGCAGGGGGGGACACACGGGCCCCTGGCAGGTGGCTCTTATTTCAGCCCGGGCCCCTCTTCTGCTCGTCGCCTTTGTGTGCCTGGAGAGGCTTTTTGTTGCAGCCTGAAAAGGCTGAATAGCGGCTGCATCTGTCGCAGGGAAGAGCGGGGTGAGGAAATGCTCAGCAGATGCCCCGGGGGAGGCAGGGGATTGCAGGGCAGGGGGGTCCTGAGCATCCCCCGGTGGGCACGGACCCCCGTGGGAGCTGTGCCCAGGGAGGCTGGCAGCACACAGGGCACCAAGGGTTGCGCAACCGGCACGGGCGAGCAAGGCCCCTGTGCAACGGGGCTCCTTGTGAAATCCCCGTGCAATCACCGCCTCTTCTCTCGCCCCGTTTCCATCCTCCACCCCATTGCAAAACCACCCCCAGGAGCAGGGATGGGGCTGACATTGGACTCCCCGAGTGTGCTGGGTGCTGCTGGTGGGGTTTTTGGCTCGCCCCTCTCACATACAGCCTCTTCGTGCTGTGGTTGTGGCTTGTCTGGGTGGGAGAGCTTTCCCTGTGCTCGCTGCCATGGCTCGGGGTCTCCCTCCCAGTGCTCCCGTAATTCAGACTGGGGCATTGCGGCCGAGCAGCCTGAATGTGTGCATCCATTAGCGTTTGCTTGGCATGAATTACATCTCCAGGCTCGCTCCCTGTTTGTAGCTCTGTGAGAATCTGAGTAATTCTCTCTGGCTGGGATGCTTTTTCCAACCTCTCCATCTTCCCTTTTGGGCAAGTGAATGTGGAGGATGGTCTTCTGCTCACAG
Source organism: Nycticryphes semicollaris (assembly GCA_013400055.1). Classification (NCBI taxonomy): domain Eukaryota; kingdom Metazoa; phylum Chordata; class Aves; order Charadriiformes; family Rostratulidae; genus Nycticryphes; species Nycticryphes semicollaris. The sequence goes on from VXBJ01001180.1 coordinate 65,229, forward strand.
AGGTGGGTGATGATGACACTAATGGAACAGGTCCAGCAGAGGGCCACTAAAATAATCCGAGGGATGGAGCCCCTCTCCTGTGAAGAGAGGCTGAGGGAGCTGGGGTTGTTCAGCCTGGAGAAGAGAAGGCTCTGGGGAGACCTTATAACGGCCTTCCAGTAACTGAAAAGGTACTGGAAGATGGGGAAGGACTCTGTCAGGGAGTGGAGTGATAGGACAGGGGGTAATGGTTTTGTACTGAAAGAGGGGAGATTGAGATTAGATACCAGAAAGAAATTGTTTGCCGTGTGGGTGGTGAGAGCCTGGTCCAGGTTGCCCAGAGAAGCTGTGGCTGCCCCATCCCTGGAGGGGTTCAAGGCCAGGCTGGAGGGGGCTTGGAGCAACGTGGTGTGGTGGGAGGTGTCCCTGCCCAGGGCAGGGGGGTTGGAACTCAATGATCCTTAAGGTCCCTTCCAACTCTAACCATTCTATGATTCTATGCACTGAGCTGGCCACACTTGTGTCCTGCCCAAATGGTGCAACGTCAGACTCAGCATCCACCCAGGCACCGATGACACCAGCCACCATCCCTCCAGAAAGCTGGGGCCTGGTACTGTCCTGTCCTGAAAACCATGAGGTTCGAATGAAGCCATCTCCATGAGGGAGCAGTAGCCACCCTTGTGAATAGCCAGCCCAGTGTGACAGGCTGGGACACACTGTGGGACCCATGTGCTGCTCCCCCTCCTCCTCCTCCTTCTCCTCTCTGGCTTTCCCTGGGCAAAACAAACAGCAGGATGAGGCTTTTTTCCTCAAGGTTCCAAGTCTGTTGGGCCTTAAAGGTCTTCACCCAGGGACCGGGTGGGTGGGCAGGGCTGAAATGATCTGAGGAAAGTCCTGTCACCTCTGTCTGGGTGCTGGTGGTGGTGGTGGGTGCTGGCAGCAGGGATGGGGTTAACGTAAAGGTTTATGCAAGAGCCTTGATGATGTGGGGGAGGTTTCCTGAGCTGCACGTTTAGCCCTTACTGCATTGGGATTGAACCACGAATTTTCCTGTGTTTGGTAACATAATTCCTCTTATGGGCTTTGGGACTCGTGATTTCTCTTCCGTAGTTAATAAACAGTAAAAGTGGAACGGAGCTTTGCTGCTTCCGTGCCCTTCTGCTGCTCCCTCCGAACCATCTCCGGCAGAGGCTGGGGCAGCTTCAGGACTGGGGAGCGATTACTTTTGGGGAAAAATCCATGTGGGAGTTGATCAGCTGAATCTGGGTCTCTCAGCGCCGGGGGGGTCGTCGGGTGGGTGTGAGGTGGGAACAGCACATGCAAAGCATCCAGCACCTGCTTGACAAACCGTTCTAAGCAGCTGAGGCCAGCTGGAGACCAGTTTGTGGGGAAAGACTAGAAGAGGGAAATCCTTTGAAGAGAAAACCTTTTGCTTTAGCAGGAAAAAATGCAACTTGCCCCGTGGTAGCCCGTGTGTGCAGTCCAGGCAGGGGAACCTCTGCTCTGCTCCCCTGCTGATAACTCAGGAGGGTGACAGCCGGCCTTCCCTAAATATAGGTTTATTTTTATTGCAACTTAAGAACAGTTTATTTTTGCCCCCACCCCCCCAGCGCAGGCAGCTCCTGAGGGGAGCTCCTCGGGGCAGTGCGGGGTATGAGCACACGGGTCCCATTGCAGGAGGTGGTTTGGAGGGGTTGGTGGCCGCACAGGCAAAGCATGCAGCGTGTGCTGCTGGGCTGGGAACCGAGGGGAAGCGGGTGTGATGAAAATAACACATGGAAACAAAAATACCCTGCCTGCAAGAGCAGCTGGAGCGCCCGAGGTGAGCGTGGAGCTGCAGCAAAGATGGGCAGCCTTGGAAAGTGAACAGCTCGGTGTGCTGGTGTGTGCTGGAGCCTCAGCTTTCATGGAAATTGCCCTGTGAGTGGTGAGTTTTTCCCTTGCAAGCTCTTTGACAGGGATATTTTGCCAGTCTGACTGAGCACAATGTGTTCTTGCTGTTGGGGGCTGTGGTGACATCCCAGAGCAGCAGCACGGGGAGGTTTGGGACCTGCCGCTATGCCAGCAGAGGAGGGAGCTTCCTGGGTGAACCCACCATGATTCATGGCACATCATCCCCGGAGGAGGCAGCGAGACTGAATCAGTGGTGCCTGAGGACACGTGTGGGTGAGGGAACGTGAGCAGCTCCAGCCCCCTTGTTTCCTTTGGCATCTTCCTTCCTTCCCCACACTCACCCACCTTCTCTGCATTAAGTGTGAGATGATGGAGGGGAAATTCATCTCAACATGCTGCTAAGCGAAAAGGACAGAGCCCCCCAGCTCTTTTATTTGAGCTGAAGCTCGTTTTCCATGACCATGGGGTTGGTGACAGGAGCCCATTCAGTTTTTCAGCCCCATTTCTGTGCTGTGGAGGCAGTTTCCTGGTGTTTGGGTTTGTTGGATGTTGGTGTTGGTCCTGCAGACACCCTGATGAGCTGGTTGGTTTTCAGGAGCCGCTTCCAGGGTTTGTCTTTCAAAGGTGGTGAAAATCCTGGAGGACCCTTTGCTCCAGGAGGTCTTGAGCGGGCAGGGGCAGGGGCTGCACCGGCTGCTGATGGGGCTGGGTTGGAGCCCTCACCTGGAGGGGTTCAGTGGAACTAATGAGTGCGTTTAGCTTTGCTCATAACTAATTTCTCCCCCAGCATGTACAGGCTGCCAGGGGAGCTGGGCTGAGCCAAGGCACAGGATGGCAGCAAACGCCGTCTGCTGAAGTCTCAGCTGCGTCAGGCTGCTGCGGGGAGAGCTGGGACACGGCTGGAAGCCGAGCTTCCTCCTTAATTGCCATGAGGATGGAGTGGCCCTTTCCCAGCTCTCCCTCCTTCCCGGCGGGCAGGAACCCCAGTGGAACACAGAGATGGGTCGGCACAGAGCTCTGGGGTGGCATGGCTCTCCTGGTTGTCCCCAGTCCCACACCGTGTTAAAGGGACTGCAGAGACATGCTCTGATGGTGAGAAGATGTTTAGAGACCTGTGCTGGCTGCACAGCTACCATCTAAAGCACCTAGTCCCCGCAGAGGGACAGGCACAGCACTCCGGTGCCTGACAGCCAGTTTTGCTCGAAGAGGGTGGCAAAGTCCCCTTGGCAGCGCTGTCCTTGTCCCAGGGACACTTGTGTAACCCAGGGATCTGGTTACTGCTGCTGGGGTGCCCGGGCTGCTTTTTGCCTGGTGCTGGAGCCCTCTGCTCTGGCAAGAACCCAGTGGGGAGCAACGTTTCCCATCTGAAATACTGAGGAGTTTGATCTCCCAAGGAGATCCTTCCTGTTTCTTGGAAGGGAAACAGGAGGAAACAGAAATGGAAAAGCTGAACAAAGAGCAGTGACAGGGGGTGTTTCCGGTGGGTTGTCCATCTGCTGCCATCTCCCCTCTGCAAAGGGTTAACTCTGGTTGTGCTCCAAATCGATGGGGTTGCAAAATCTCCTGCTTCTGAAGCTGCTCTGGAGTCAGTGGGAGGATACAGTGTCCCCAGGCTGGTACCCTCAGCCGGGTGGGATGGGGGCAGTTCACCCTTGCTGATCCTTGGGGAAATGCGAGGTGCTTTTTCCATCCCCACGTTGCAAGCCAAGAAATGCAAATCTTGCTGCAGCTGTTGGCTACCCTGGATACTGGAGCTAAATTAGGGACCGGGAAAGTGTCACCACACACCCCCAAATTCAATGTGGAGTTCCCATGGCCAGAGCAATGCCTGTGGTTTCACTGCTGACTGTGGCTGAGGAGCAGAGGAGGGAGAGGGAGCTGTCAGCTCCCACCTGAAGAGGAGAAACTGGTGAAAGTGCTGCCCTTGCCTGCATGGACTGGAACCAAATGGTGCTTTCCTACCCCTGTGTCGTGGTTTGTGCATCCCAGGGTGCAGGGAGCTTTGTGCCGAGGACAGGATGGAGGTTGTGTGGGTGCAGCCGGTGATGCTGGGCATATGGGTGCCTTCTGCCACGTTTTGGGCATCACCACATCCCTCCTGCATCCCTCTGTGGCCGTGATGGCCTTCCCCAGGCAGCCTCATTGCGTCTGGCTCCATTGTGCCACTGTCACCTGCCACCGGGAACATTTCCTCAATAGAACAAATCATTCCCTTAATGAGGCTTAATCTGGTCCTCTCCATTGCCTCTCCGTGCTGTGGGGGAGTGGGGGGCTGAATTGCAGCCGGGAGTTTTTGAGAGCATGGGGGCAGCTGTTTGTGCCTGGCGGGGGCCCGAGTACAAAAGCCAATGCCAGGGCTGTGCTGGTACAGGTAATGGGGGCTGCTGCCTCCTCCTTCATTAGAAATACAATTAAGCTCCTTTAGAAGCGCTCTGAGTGACCTCTAAAAATTGGACATGTATTTCTGTACATCTCCTATTTGTTTTGTGCAGAATGATGTTAACTGTCTGCTTCCTGCTGCTCAATTTTCCCAGTGTGTAATTACAAATTGTTTTGTTGGTGGTTTTTTTTTTTCCTTCTTTCTTCTTTTTTTTTTTTATTATTTTTTTTTATTTCTCTTCAGCTTCCTGACTCCCCACGCCAGGCTGCTCACAGCAGAGCTGCAAATAACTGAGCTTTTCTCCAGGCCCCTTCCCTGCCTGTGCCACTGGCACTGCGCTCGCCCATGGCTTTGAATTCAGCAGGATCTGTGTTTTTAGGGTAATTAAGTGATGGAGGAGTGAGGAGGGGCTGCCCAGCCTCCTGCCCTGTCTTTATTTCACCCTGAGGTTGTTGGTGAAAATGATGTGCAATGGGCCATTTTGGTCTTCACTGAGCTTCCAGTGAAGCTCGAAGCCAGAAGCCAACCCACACACCATCCATGGGCATGGATTTCCTCTGGCCAGGGAAGCGGGAGACGTGTGGAGCTGGTGAGAGGTCTGGAGCACAAGTCTTGTGAGGAGAGGCTGAGGGAACTGGGGGTGTTCAGCGTGGAGAAAAGGAGGCTGAGGGGAGACCTTCTCGCTCTCTCCAACTCCCTGAAAGGAGGGTGTAGCCAGGGGGAGTCAGTCTCTTCTCCCAAGTCACGGGCCATGGGACAAGAGGAAATGGCCTCAAGTTGCAGTAGAGCAGGTTTTGGATGGAGATTGGGAACAATTTCTTCCCAGAAAGGGTTGTCAAGCCTTGGAAGAGGCTGCCCAGGGAAGTGGTGGAGTTGCCATCCCTGGAGAGATTTAAAAGCCAGGTAGATGTGTTGTGAGGGACACGGGTTAATGCTGGACTTAGCAACGTCAGGTTAACGGTTGGACTTGATGATCATAAAAGTCTTTTCCAACCTAAAAAGATTTTATGACCAGAGCCCACGTAATGGGGTTAGGGGTGGGTGGCTGAAGAGCACATCCTGTTTGTCCCTTTCCCTGTGGCAGAGGGAACGATGCGCTGTTGTGGGCAGGAGTAGGAGTTGCCGTTACCCTGTGAGCACCATCAGCGAGCATTTCACTTATAAACAGTCACTGTGTGTCTTTTGGGGCTGCAGCAAGTGTTACCCCTTGTTCCTGTGAAATTTCCCCTGTGGCAGAGGGCTCCTTACCATGCACTGGGTACCGTTTTGGGTCCTGCCAGGCCAGGGAAGCATTCCCAGGTTGATGCTGGACCAGCCTGGGAGCCTGACCAGGAGAGAGCAGAGGGACAAGAGGAACATCTCTGTGTCCATCTTGGTAAAACAACCAAACCCCTTGTCTCCTGCTGATGCACATGGCGGGGGGTGGGATGTGTTCCCATGTGCCCCTCACAGCGGTGCACTCCTGCTCTGGGGCATTTTGCCGAGCCGGGCTCCAAGAGCTGCTGGAGACAGGAAGGAAAATGAACTATGCTCAAGATAGACACGTTTGTTGATCTATATTTAGGAGTATAATAATTAAGGCCGGTTGTTTATCCTGACAAACATGGTAATTAATAGTCTGTGGCAGACGAGCAAATCCTTCCTGCACCTGGGAGCTGAGGGTTGTCTCTGGGAGGGGCAGGAGCCTCATTAAAGAGCTGCTGCTGCTTGGGAGAAAAGCTGCTGCTTAGGGAACATCTGGCTGCTTGCTTTGTCCCCTCCCCAGGCACGTGTGGCTGGGTGCTGGTGGCTTCCGAAGCGACAATGGAGGGTACTTTTGTGCGTGCGGGAACAGAGCAGGAGGGTCCTGCAAGAGCCACCGAGCAGAAAGCTGATGGGTGGGAGGTGATGGGTGGGCAGTGCTGCCAGGGGGCTGCACAGGGGAGAGTGAGGGTTCTGGGTGGCACCCGGGGGCGCAGTGGTATCTGTACCACTGCAGGAGCTTGTTCATAAATGCAGTAGGATGTCTTGCTGGTTGGTGGCACAGGCTGACCGAGCAGTGGGGAGGCATCTCAGAGGACAGGGAGGCAGCCAGCAGCCGGGACAAGGTTTTACCAGCGTTGGAAGGGAAAGTAAGAAGCCTACAAGGCTGGGTGGATTCAAGCTCTTCCCACTAGATGGGGATGGAGGCATTGCATAGAGCACACCGGAGCTCGCCTTGAAGCCACCCGCAGAGAGCACCCACGCTTGCAAAGAGCACCCACGTTCTCAGAGAGCACCCATGCTCAGCCTTCACCCTGCATCTCCCCTGGGTGGGTGCTGTGCCAGCAGCCCAGCTCTCCTGGGGTTAGGGGCTCAGGGCTGACGGGGGTCTTCTTTCTCCCACAGATGCTGCAGGACTGTCCGAAGGCCCGCAGGGAAGTGGAGCTGCACTGGAGGGCATCGCAGTGCGCGCACATCGTCCGCATCATGGACGTCTACGAGAACCTCTACCAGGGGAGGAAGTGTCTGCTCATTGTCATGGAGTGGTGAGTCCCCGGAGGTGCCGCTGCGGGTGGGCTCTCCCCACCAGAGCACCCACAGCCCTGCAGGGTGATGCCAGAACTGGGGGGGTGAGCACTTTCCCGTACCCCTTCCTGGGGTGCTGGGGACCCCCGGGGAGATGTTGTGGCAGGGGAGCAGTAAGGATGCGGGCCTTGGCAGAGGTGCTGCACCGCTGGCGTTGGAGGGACGGCGGGAGCCGCGCTGGCTCTGAGTCATTCTGAAAACTCCCTCGGCTGTCGGGAGGCTTCAGGCCTGTGGTTCTCACTGCAGATCGATCATAACCAAACTGGCTTTGGCCATTGAAAGTCGGGGTACTCAGCGGTTCCTGGCACCCCAGTAGCCTGTGGCGGGCTCTGCTGGGCAACAAGCAGCTGCACTGAGCTGCGGCATCCATCGACGCCGTGGCAGCTCTTGCAGCAGCACTCGAGCGGCTCTGGTTCGGGTAGATGTTTGATATAACCTGGGGAGGAGGGAGGAATGAAGGGGAAAGTATTGAAACCACATCCCAACCGCAGCTGTGATTTGATGCAGCTTCCTTGCCAAAACCTCTCCTCTGGCAAGCCAGGAGGTTGCCTGGGGGGGCAGCGGGTGCGAGCAGCGCCAGGGCAGGCATGGCTGTCGCCCGAGTGGCTTTTGTGTGGGCAGAGACTTCTGAGAACCACACCGGGATGCTGGGCAGCTGGGGATGGGAAGGGTTTTATGTGACGCATCTGCTCGTGTGGGAAGAAAGCAGTGGCTGAATGGAAACAGGTCCCCAGGGCAGCGGCAGGTCCCTGCAGCGTGTCTCCACCAGAGCTCCCCGCTCTCCAAGGGATGCTCTGGGGATAACGCTGGTCATGGGGCAGCGTTTGACTTCCAGCGTGAGCACGGTGTGTGTCTCCTTGCGCAGTTGTCCTCAGTGGCTGTGCTCAATCTGTATTGCAGATGTCCAGCAAATGTCAAGGGCGCTGGCAGGAGATGCTGTCTGCGCTGGGAAAGCCAGCAGCCCTTTCTGCTCCAGTTAGATAAGGCAGGGACAGGAAGTGCTGTTATCCCTGTTCTCATGGAGAATTACCCCAAATCTCACCCCTGATCTCTCTGGGAGTTGAGTTTTCCCATAGGGTACCTGGAGAGGGCACCACGCCAAGGTTCTTCCCTGGCACCTTACCTGAGCGCTTGCTCTGCTGCAGCGGGGTTCAGCCTCTGCCTCCCCCATCCCATCCGTGAGCCCGTGCCGGTGCTGAGGTCTTTGCTCAGCACTTCTGCGCAGGGTGGTTTTCACGCCAGCGACGTGGTCGGTTCACGAGCAAAAGGAGGCCAAGCGTGCCGGGAGAGCGCCCTCGCCGCCTTCGAGCCACCTTTGCTGCCTTTACTGTAAATGTGTGTGTTTTCTGTGGGCTGGTGGGGAGACCACGTCCGCTCGCACCGCGGCGTCTCTGCCGCCAGCACGGAGCCTCTGCCCCTGCTCATTTCTGGAAGGGGGAGGCTCTGAAACGCCCCGTGCCCAGAAGCACCGACCCAAGGGCTTAGGTGGGGAGGGGGTTTGTTTCTCGCTGAGGTTGTGCAGCTCCTGGCTCAGCACCGGAGGTTTCGGTCCTGCTCACGCTGGCTTGAGGTTGGTGCCGCAACATCTAACGCCGCCGGCTTCTCTTCCAGCTTGGACGGTGGGGAGCTCTTCAGCCGGATTCAAGACAGGGGAGACCAGGCCTTCACAGAACGGGGTATGGAGCCCGTTGGGGATCCACGGTTTCATCTCTGGGCCACTTTGTGCTGTTTGTGGGAGTGGTTCTGCTCCAGCTCATTCCTTCAATTGCTCTGTTGAATCCCCAGCAGCGTTTTGCTCCTGGGGAATGAGGAATGTTGGGTGCAAGTGGTCCTGCTTTTCGTGCTCACTTGAGAGCCAAGGTTAGGGGATGTTTTCTCAACTGCTCCCATGCCCTGTCCATCCCACTGCAGCACAAGCAGGAACTGCAGTCACCTTCAGAAGCACCCACCCCCCTCCAGAACACAGACACCAGGTCCTGTGGTTCTCATGGATCTCATAAATCTTGTCCCCTCTGCTCCTGCAGCCAGGAAAAGTGTGCACACAACCCAAAACCCTAAGCCTGTTGCTGCTATATCCCGCAGGGAACAGCTTTTCCATCTGGTTTCCCTGCAGATTTGGGGTCCCTCGTGATGGCAGGGGTGGGCTTAGCCCCCACCCCCACCCCAGAGCAAGCCCCTCCTTGGGGCTTTTGTGGTTGGGTATTGGGGTCAGTGGCTGGAGCCTGCCCCATCCCTTCTCCTGGGAGTTCCTCTCTAGTTTGCTGCAGGCTCCTGACCCGGGGGTCGGTGATGGGTCTGGGGGGGTGGCCCTGCTTGGAAAAAGGGGGACTTCAGGTAGAGGAAACCCCTTTGGCCTTAGCCGTGCTTGTTGGCTCCTGATCTATGGAGTAACCCAGGGAGATGTGCTCATTTAACTTGCTTATAAGGGCTCTGATGTGGGTTGGTTTTTTTTTTTTTTGTTTTTGTTGGGGGGTTTTTTTGCTGCTTCAGAGGCTTCAGAGATAATGAAGAGCATTGGGGAAGCCATCCAGTACCTGCACTCGATCAACATTGCGCACCGGGACGTGAAGGTACTGCCCTGCACCCCTGCCCGGCCGTGCCGAGCCCCACTTGGCCCCTGGTGATGCTGCAGCTGCTCTGGCTCCGCTGCTCACTTCTTCCTTGTGTTTTCACAGCCCGAAAACCTCCTCTACACCTCCAAAAGACCCAATGCTGTGCTAAAACTCACGGACTTTGGCTTTGCTAAAGAAACCACCACACACAACTCCTTGGCCACTCCGTGCTACACGCCATATTATGTGGGTAAGTGACTGGGGGGTGTGTGTGTGTGTCTGAGCCTGCAGGTTTGCAGGGCTGGGGAGGGTTGTATGGTGCCACACGCAGCCCATCACCTCTGCATCCAGCCCTTCACCTCCATCACAGCATGATGTTGGGGGCAGCTGCTGTCTGGGATGCTTGGATCTGGGGGCTGCTTTGGGTTAAAGAGTGATATGTATGGAGGGGGAAAAAAAAGCCCTCCAACTTTACTGAAAACACCCACCTTGCACCGCTCCTGCCCCTGCTGCCGGCATGGCTGTGCTGGAGCCTGTCCTGCAGTGCTGCCAAGAGGGCATGGAGCTGTAGGTGACTCTTTGGTGGCTCCGTGGGATGGCCGGATCCTGCTCACATCTTTGACTCAGGACTTTGTTTCTCTCCTTACCAGCCCCGGAGGTGCTGGGCCCTGAGAAGTATGACAAGTCCTGTGACATGTGGTCCCTCGGCGTCATCATGTACATTCTGTAAGTCTGACGGGTCCCTCTCCATCCTGCTGGGGTCAGAAACGGGGGATGCAGCGTTTGAGCTCAGCTGTGGGTTGGTGGGGCTGAGCCTTTCCCAGCTGCACTGCTCCAGCTCTTGGCACTGTCCTGTGGGCACTGCTGGGGGGAGCTTGTGGGGCAACATGTTAAATCTCTGCTCCCTCTCGGCATAGGCTGTGTGGGTACCCCCCCTTCTACTCCAACCATGGCCTGGCCATCTCACCCGGAATGAAGAAGCGAATCCGAATGGGCCAGTATGAGTTTCCCAATCCTGAATGGTCCGAAGTGTCAGAGGAAGGTAAACGTGGTCCCCATGACAGCTTGTCCTCGGGCTGAGGTCTCCTTTTGGGGTCTGCCCCATGCCCAGCAGCGCTGCGAAGACTTGGGGGGCAGGAACTCTGGGCACGTCGTGGGTCATCTCTTAGTGATACAGCAGCTTCGTCTCTGCTTGGGGGGCTTGAAAGGTTTGCCCAGGGTGAGGTCTGTGGCACGGAGGGGATGGGAGGCACGTGCAGGCATTTTGGGGACAATGTCTGGGGTTGGAGCACGGGGACAGCCACCCCAGGACCTGCTGACACCTTGCCCTGCACAAACCCTTCCAGTGAAGCAGCTGATCCGCAACCTGCTGAAGACAGATCCCACCCAGCGCATGACGATAACGGAGTTCATGAACCACCCCTGGATCATGGTGAGTGCGGGGTTGGTGATGGGGCAGGGAATGGGGCCGGGATGGGACAGGGGATCACAGAATCACAGAATTGTTAGGGTTGGAAAGGACCTNGCAATGAGGTCTCCCCTCAGCCTCCACTTCTTCAGACTAAGTATGTTCAGTTCCCTCAGCCTCTCTCCGTAGAACTTGTTCTCCAGACCCCTCACCAGCTTGGTAGATCTGCTCTGGACATGCTCCAGCACCTCAATGTCCTTGTTGCAGTGAGGGGCCTGGGGATGGGGTGGGATGGGGTGGCTGTGGCTCTCGGCTGATGCTCTTGGTCCCTCCTGGCAGCAATCCATGCAGGTGCCCCAGACCCCGCTGCACACCAGTCGCGTGCTGAAAGAGGAGAAGGATCTGTGGGAGGACGTGAAGGTAAAACCTCTCTCCATTGCCATCTGTAATGCCCTGTGCCCCAGGTCACCTCTGGGGACTGTCTTCCTCTGCCTCCTCGGGCTAATTTAGGCTCGGTGCGAGCTCACTGGCTCCTGGAGAGATCTGTGCTCAGGATGGGGGTGGAAAAATTGATGGTGGGACCCTCAATCCCTGCTGCAACTTGTTCCCACGGGGGTTTGGAGGGGGGGACTCCTGCCCCAGGGATCCCAGAGCAGGGCTCTTCCTGTGGGGGCTTTGCTGACGGCGCTGCCTGTTCCCTCAGGAGGAGATGACGAGCGCGCTGGCCACCATGCGAGTGGACTATGAACAAATCAAGATCAAGAAAATCGAAGATTCCTCGAACCCTTTGCTGATGAAGAGGCGGAAGAAAGCAAACCCCACCGAGCCCGCCGCGCTCCCCCACTGAGGGTGCCCTGCACCCACCCGCCCTTGAGAAAGCAA
>VXBJ01001180.1:79197-177941 GCA_013400055.1 Nycticryphes semicollaris
CTGAGCATCCCCCGGGGGAGTTTTCAGCCCCCGAGCTGAGGCGGGCAGGGGGGAGCACAGGCACCCTGTCCCCAAGCTGTGCCAAACCACAGAGCAGGAAGGCTCCGAGCACATGTTACAAAAGGCTTTATCTGGTTATTTGTTTCAGTATTTCACATTTGGAGCCGGGTTACTTTTCCTTTCGCTCCCACTGATGGAGCAGCATTTTCTGCTCGAGCCGTGCCCTGCTGCATCCTGTGTCCTGTGGGACCCTCCGCTGCAAATGGCAGAGCGGGGCTGGTCCCGGAGGCTTCCTCAGGAGTTCTTCCTCAGTTCTGAGCAGCTCATCAAAGCCGTCACTCAGAGTGTTTCTTGGCCTGGGAGGACCCTGTGTTGGCCCAGGTGAGACCTGCTCACCCACCCAGACCAGGAGCTCCAGGTCCACCCATCCCAGCCTGCGATAGGCATTTTGGATGGACAGACCTTTTCTGTAGGTCCTGTTTATTTCATTGTCCTTCATGTCTTTAAGTGTCTCATCACTCCAGTCAGCCTCGTGACCTCTCGCTGCTGCTGTTGAAATGCGTCCCTCCAGCTTACATAGGGCAGATGTGGGGCATGGGGACAGGAACAGGAGTGAGCGTGGTGGTGGGGAGGGGACAGCATCAGCCCCAAAAGGGCCAGGAGCTTTGGCTCATCCAGCAGCAGCGGGTCCTGGGGCAGTAAATGTCTTTGCTCCCTTCCTGCAAGTCTTCTGCCCTTGGGAGCTCTGAATTTCTCCACGTGCCTCAACTCCTGGTGACGTGGAAACGCCAAGTTTGCCAGGGGCTTGTTGTTTCTTGCTAAACTGGTTTATTTCTTCTATGTTTTGGGATTATTTTTTTTTAATTATTATTTTTTTCTTTTTCCCCTCCCTGTTGCATAGGGGTCTGGCTGTTGGCGGGGGGGGGATCCAGACAGGAGCAGCAGCAGCCCTGGAGGGAGACTGTTCCCGGTGGGGTCTCCGTGGGTCCCACATGGCAGCAGCTGGCACCCGCTGTGGTTTGGAGATGCTCTGCCTTGAAAAGCTTTTTGTCTCTTCACCAAGTCAGCGAAACGCTCCCTCCCCGGGCAGCGGCGTTTGCACAAATTGCACTGTGAGAGGCTGAAAGTGGAACTGGGAGCTGCTGGGGTCCCGGGTTGAGCTGCTGCCGCCGCCTGATGCAAATTTGCTCCTCTGCACGTAAAAATGCTTAAACAAGCACTTTTTACACACTGGTCTCTGGCAAATGCCTTGATGGTCTGTCTGCTGAGAGGAGACACTCAAGCTGTCTCAGAAAAGCCTGGTAGGCTGCATCTCTTTGGGTTCTTCTAACGCATTTGCAAATCCTGAGGTTGGGATGCCCCTGGGCAGGTTTAGGTGATGTCCCTCATGAAAAGCTGGTGGTTGTGTGAGCTTGCCCTGTGTAATCGGTGGGACACAAGGTGCACTGGTGGCCTCAGCCCTGTGGGACCCCCCTCCCGAGCCTCCCATATTGCCACTGTCCCTCAAGTTTTTTCATGCTGTGGTGGCCCTCAGATGCCTACAGGCAGGACAAGCCCCATGGTGGGTTTTCTGACCGAGTAGCCCCGTCCCATTCAGGCAGTGCCATCGCTGGGTCTGCAACTGATGAGCCCTGTGTCTTCTGGATGCTCCTGCATCCTCGCCATCCCATGGGTAGGGGAAGAAATCAGGCTGGAGTTGTGTTGTGTTTTGCTACACATGAATGATGCTGAGCTGCAGCTGATCAGGGGCTGGACTGCTGAGATGTTACCTCCCGCCACCCCTGTGGGGGTAACAGAGTCAGGAGAGGCTGGTGCTGGGGGGGTCTGTGCACTGTGCTGGCACAGCACTCCAAACCCAAAGTCCCACCTTTGTCTCAACTCCAAGGCCATTCCTCTGGATGGAGGGTGCAGGGTGGCACGTTACTGCTTCTGCTTAAGAAGGTGTTTTCATGCCAGGGGGTGAGCAGTGGTGGCACTGACCATGTGGCCGTGGAGCAGGGAAAGCTCAGGAGCCTTCATCCCATTCCTGGAAGGTACGTGGGCTGCTCTGAGAGGTGCCACTCCGGGTTGGTTCTGTGACACTGGGTGGCAAGGAATGAACTCAAATCCCACAAAGGTGCTGGGAGATGGGAGCCAGAGATGGACAAGGAGCTTCGGCAACCTTCTCCGATGCCCCTTGCCACGGCCAAGCATGGAGGAGTCGCTTCTTCAGCTGCCAAGTTCCAAACCAGTGAGTTAATACCCCAAACCCTAACAGTAAATCACATCCGTTTGCATGATGCTGTTGGCTCTAGCGAAGCGGAAATGCGGACGGTACAAAAGTGCGGTGCTGAGAGGTGTGAAGCACAGGCAGATTTTTCCAGGGGCTCAGCCTGCAGCCGCCCTGAGCTCTGACAGGCTTTGTGCATGTTCAACGTTTTGGAAAAAAAACAAAAAAACCCCAGATTTTTGTAAACAAACGTAATCCTAGTAATAAAACCCCAACCTTGTTTTGGGGGGGTGGTGAGATGGTGGTGGGGGCTGAGGTTCAGGTTTCCTTTACTACTGAGAGCCTGTTCTGGAAATCACGGTGCTTACTGACACAAATCTCAACTCCAGTGGGAAGACTTGTGGCTCGAAATGTTTTCTGTCTGGGTCTGGGGAAGGAAGAGCAGAGCGGAGAGAGGGCACCGACAGCCCCCTGGCTCCCCGTGCCACCCACCTGGGGAGGGGGATTGATCCCAGAGCTGTACAAACAACCCCACCACCCCTGGGTTTTGGCATTGAAGATGGTGGTGGAGAGCATGGCTCCCTGGGGGGGTCACAGCGTCCCAGGCTTTCCTGCATGTCCTTGCTCCAGCTCTGGGGTGGGAATGGTGTCACCCTCCCTCCACTCACCGCTTCTCCCACCCGCCCCAGCAAAATCTCTCTGGTCGGGGGTGGTGGTGGTGGGGGGAGTGCTTGTCACAGCGCCCCAGACTCTTTCTTTCTGTCACCACTTTCAGAGCGTCTGTCGAGGTGGATAGAAACAGAGGTCTGTTTTCTGTAAAGCTGTTGGTACTAAAGGAATAGCTGGGTCAGTGTGGGCGGTGGGTGAGAACACAGACTTACTCACACAGAGCACTGTTTTCTTGCTTCAGGCTTGAAGGCAAAATTTTTAGACAGATTTGTTCGTAAAGCGCTGTAAATAAATAGGCTGAAGAAGAGAAGAGAGAGGGCAAGTGTGAGCTGGGGGAAGGCTCGGTGCTGTTTGCTCACTGGCATCAGGTGAGGATGAAAAAAGCAGGGAGGAATCCAGTGTTTGGGGTTTTTTTTGGGGGGGAGGGGTGGGGGGAGAGATGAGACTGATGCTATGTATCGTGCTGGGGATGAAGACTTAAAGGGGAGCCAGGATACAAAGTCTTTGAATAAGGCAGTGATGTGGGACACGTGGGAGAGACGGTGGCCACGTCTCTTTACAAGCCCTGCCAGCTGCGGTGGGAGCAGAGGATGGAAAGCTGTGGATGTGGGGCAGGGGATGCTCTGGGCAGGGCTGGGGCTTGGATTTGTGAGCACCTGATTCACACAGGTGAATGTGCCCCCCACAGCTCCCCGTCCCCACGAGATGGGTGTCCCACAGCTCCCCATACCCACGATACGGTTATCCTGGGCTCTCCAGTGCTTTGCTGCAGGATTAAGTCCTCACACGATATATATCAAAGCCTTCTCATACTAGTGGCACCCATCTTCCCCTGTGAACCAGTTAAGTACTGCCACTGTTGTCATTTCACAGTGATATTTCCAGTTGCCTCAGCCCAGTTTAGCAGATGGAGTTTTGCAGCCCCATCTCCAAGGCTCCAGCGCTGCTGGGGAGACAGAGAGGGTGCATCACATGGGGAGACACAGGTAAGGGGCTCTGCGTCCCCTGGGCTTTATCACATCTGGGCTTCCTCCCCTGGGGAATCTGCAGTTTGGGTCTGTGGCCAAATGAGCTCCCCTGGGGAGGGAGGATGCTGCGGCCCCATCTCCCCATTGCTCGGTGCAGCTCTGCCGGGGGGTGCCAGAGGGAGACCAGTGCCTTGAGTAAGGCTTTCTTCTTTCCCAGGTCTTTGCAGCAGAGATGCTCTGCAACTACAAGTTACTTGGAAAAGAGGAGGAAGTTGTCCGGAGCTGAATTTGTGAAGGTCTCAATTTCCTCCTCAGTAGCTCCAGCTGGTAAATAACAACACTGCAGTCTCTGTACATCTGTACTGGAGTCACCCAGTTCCTCCTGACCTTTGCTTGATTTAAAAGAAGACATAGATGGCTGCTTTCAACTGGAAGCTAAAATGAGCCACTGAGATTAAGGAGTGATGAGATAAGCACATGAGAGTCTCTCTTGCTACCTCTCTTTCCAGCCTAACTGGAAAACAGGAGTGATGGTGCAGACAGCCAAATCCTACACTCCTGTCTGGAGCCTGGTGACAACTGTTGGTGTTTCTGGGTGACGATGACAAGCTGCTCTGGTGGGCCAGTGTCTTGGCAGTGTGGGCATGCCTGCTTGTCCCCAGCTCAGCAAAAGGGACCAACCAGTTCAGCTTCCACCAATGTGTGCCTCAGTGTCACTTTTCCAGGTACAGCAGGCTCCTTGTCCATCGCTCTTACTCCCTCTCACAACCAGGACCCCCAGCTGGACACCCCCCAGTGCCTGCTCTTACAGTCCTCCTCCAAAGACTGTTCTCCCATCACCCTGCGCTTGCCATCAGCTTGGAGAAGCATCACAGGGAGACTGCAAAGGGCATCTGTGGACTTAGAAGGCTGTATTTTGTAGCTCTAGGCACAGAAGATGCCTGAGCCTGAGCAGAATGACAAAAGCAGCACGCAGCTTCCTTCCATGAGAGTTTCCACCGTCCAGGACTTGCCTCTGAACTTCAATTAAGCATTCAGGATGACTGACCTCTTGCACATTTGGGTAATGACTGAACTCATTGATGCCTTTTTCCTTGTTAGTCCCTGTGTTGCTCTGGAACCTCTGATTTGCCCTCACTCCTGCGATGCTGACACTGGGCTGGCTTCGCATTAGCCACCATCCCAGGAAGCCTCCTGCCATGGCTCGGACCCAGGCCTGGGGAGCCTTTGGGCAGGTTTCTCTCCACACCTCGGATCCAGGGCACACTGATGCCTCCAGAGCTGGTCGGGAGGGCTGACCTTCATCTCCGGGGAGCCCTGGCCATGCCAGAGCTCTTCCCTCTCCCCTGTGCCACAAGTCTGGGTGCCCTCAGCGAACCACAGCCCTCCCACCTGACCATTGGTACCTTCACAAGTGCAAATTTAAACTCTCAGGTATCCAACTGCATCCCGTGCTACCGGACGGACATGATCTGTGCCAATGGCTGGGTTTTGTTTTGGAGCTGAAGCTGCAGAATTCAACTTTAGTTTAGATCTAGTGTAACTTTTCAGCATCCTCATCCACCACGTAATCCATGTACGTGTGTGCTATAATGCTGCCACCCAACACGTCACACAAAATCAAGGGGCTGTACGTGTGACCTGCTGACTCTGAAGGAATATGTGAAAGATTCACCACAACATTTTTAATTTTTACTAGTTCGTAGGAAAATAAACCCTCTCTCCTCACCCCACCTTCTTATTTTTAGTAGCAAACTTCCTGCAAAGGAAAAAAAGGTAATATTTTTCACTATTGAGGGGATTGGTTTTGATCAAAAGTCTGGCTCTGCTCCAGGTAGATCATCAGTGTTTGCTGCTGCCGGAGAGATGAATCACGAAGATCACTGTTTCCTTGTCTGTTGATGCAAGAAGTAGCTGCTACTCTTGCAGGGTCAGAGGCAGAGCTGGCAGCCTTGCATCTCCTCCTCCTTCTCCTCCAGCGGTGGTTTTCTGCCTTCCCACAGTGTTGGTCAACCCTGGGCAGCCCCAGGAGGACAAACTGTCTTCAGGGCCCGGATGGATGCACGGGGACAGGAAGGCATGTTGTGCAACTGAGACTAGAGTAGTGCTGAGCATTGTTTCTGGTTTTCTACTGACAGGGATTATCCTAGAATGACAAAATCGCCTAGGTTGGAAGGAGAGAAGATGTGTTTCCATGCATGGGCCATCAGCACTTGCAAGCCTTCTCCAAATCTTCTGTTGGCCAAGCCTCCTGTTGGCCAAGTAGGCTTTGCCTTAGTTTGTGTTTCTGCCCAGTCGGGTTGTGCCCCAGGTGCAGCTGATGGTGATCTGTACAATTCAGAAGAGTGAAAAGTCTCTGTGAAAAATCAGACAGTGTTTGTATCTTTCTAAGAACTGGGATCAGGCCCATGGGAGGGTTGTCAGGATTTCCTGCTGTGGAGCTGGGATGAAGCGAGCTGGTACAGCTGAACTGCTTAATGCTCCAAAATGCCAGGTTAGTAAAGAGGCTGTCAGCATCAGGCCTGCTTGAAACCGGGGTTAGAGGGATTCTGCTGAGGGCTTGCTGTAACTAACTCTGAAATGCCAGGCATGATAGCTGACAACTTAAACCCATCTGTACAAGTAAGGTACCAAGGATAAAAAAAAAATTGTGCTTTTCACTTTTTCACTAATGGTAAGGTTCTCTCCAGAAATTGTCCTATTAGGTTAGAACAGGCCCACAGAAATCCAGCTCCAGACTTCTGTAGCACCTTTTCCAAGCAGGAAAGGCAAAGCTGTTCCTCGCTGCTGTGAAAATCAGAGCAGCTCTGGCCGACCCAGCAGTGGGAAGCTGCTAGCAGGTTATGGAGAGGGTGTGCAAGATGTGCCCATCGCAGCAGCTGGGGTCAGCATTGCAACAGAGTCAGGAAATGAAATTTCATCTCAGGAAAAAAAGAAATTTGGCCAGAAAAGGAACCTTGTAGTCCAACTCCATTGTCCAGAGCAAAGAAGACTATTTTGTTGCTTCAGGGTGTGATGAAATGATGGAGAGACCCTGCCAAGAGATGAAATGCAGCGGATCAGAGAAGGCAGAGGTGAAAAATGAAAACTAGCTGGGTTAAACCACTGAATTGCCATCCCTGTCCAACTGAGGATTACTACCTGTTGTGGGCTGGATTTTCCAGCTCCTCTTCCATCAGAAAGCCTAGGCAAGAGCTCTGATTTAAGCATCCGAAGAGCTGGCACGGATGGGAACCAGTTCAACAAAATCCTTTCCCTCTTCTGCATCAGCCTGGAGAAGAGAAGGCTCCAAGGAGACCTTGTAACAGCCTTCCAGTTCCTGAAGGGGCTNATCATCTCAGAGCCCCAGGAGTGAGTCAGTGTGTCTGAACCGTGCTCTTTCACAAATGAACCAATTGCCAGCTGGGGTAGGACCCAAAACCATCACAGGGTTTGTGCATCTTTGTGGCGTTGCCTTCTCACTCTGCTGCTGCTTGTGAAACCCCCCTGCAGCCAAGTTTCAGTATCAGGAGCTGATGTTTCACTATCAGAGTGTCGGGACGTATCAGGATAAAGTGATTTGGCGCGAAGGGGAAAGCAAGTGGCCGCCGTTCCTGTTCGGTGGCTGCTCCTCCAGCCTGCCCCAGTGTTGCTGAGGGGAACCAGCCCTTACTCATTGTGAAACCGCTCACATGCGGAGGAGCCGGAGGCAGCAGGAGGTGCTGGGCTCCCGGGTGGGTGTTGGGGCACGTTGGGGGCTCGGCTGGTGGCAGAGCCCAACACTCACCGCATGGGAACGGAGCTTCGCTGAAACCAGGCTCCTTTCTGAGAACCAGCCCCTGTGCTCCCAAGCGTCTCCGCAGCCCCAGTAACAACCCCCAGTCACCAGCCGCAGGTGTGACCGAGGGAATTGCTTGGCTTTGCTTATCCCATAGCCTGTTTTATCACTTAGTTTCATTTACTTTCTGCTTTTAACAGTTTCTGCCACATCAGCAGGAATGGTGCAAGGCTTCCTCTGGGCTTGTGTGCTGGGGCCAAATCCCACCAGGATGCCCATCCCTGCCAGCCACGTGCGTTCCCCGAGGGAGTCTGTGATGGGGAGTGTGGGGTGAAGCTGTGGGGCTCTGGTTTCCCATCGCTGACCTGGTGCCGCTCCTGAAGCTCTGCACTGGGATGCTGGATCCTTACTGGTGAACAGCAGTGCTGGTGAAGCAAGGTGGAAATGCCCTTACTGTGGATCAGTTTGCTTGTTGTTATAGGCATTTTTGGGGTGATGGGTGTGTTATCCTACTCTTCTTTCTATTTGGCTTATGTCTTCCCATGCTGTTGGAGAGTTGATGAGTTTGTGACAGGAACCTGCAGAACTCAGAAAAGGGCTAGGACCAACTCTGCTGCACAGAGTTAGCGGAGAGAAGAAAAGTGGATACTGGGACAGCTGCTGAAATCCTTCCTTCGAATAATCTGCCCTCAAACTTTATAGCCTGCGGAAAACTGCTGGTTGAGCTTTGGCAGGGGACAAAGTGACAGCTGAACGGTTGTTTGTCTTCCCAGAGAAGCGAGGTCTGCTCCTGCATAACCTATGGCTGTGTGGGGTTCCCACCCTGTGGTGCTTGAGGCTCTGTCCCCAGCGAGGGGGTCGGGCAGGACCTGTGTGTCCTGTGTGGGAGGCATCCCAGCCCATGGGAGGGAGTTGGAACGAGATGATGTTTAAGGTCCCTTCCAACCCAAACCATTCTATGATTCTATGACTGACCCTGCCAGCGTGCACTGAGCAACCATCTGTGCTCCTGGCAAGCAAGAGACCCTGCTCAGCAGCCTCACGTGTGGTCCCTGTGGGAGCCCCACCTGCATGATGCTGAGACTTGAAAAGGCTGCTGGTGATGCCGAGAGTGGGGCAGCCCCTGTGCCAGACCCCAGGCTGTGGGGCAGAACATGCGTGAGCCCTGCACACATCTCGTTATGAGGCAGCTGGAGCTGCCGGGGAAGCCAGGGCACAGATGAATAGATGTCAGGTTTAGATTTCACTTGCTGAAATACTGAAAGTGGAGCCTCAGGTGGAGGGGTGGGATGTGCCAGGTCCTGGGGCTCAAAGGGGTGTTTGGGGCTGGTGTCCTGCCCTCTGGCAGTGCCCTGGTGGGTCCGTGGGATGCTGGCCCTGGGAGATGGAGATGAGCCCTTCCCAGAACAGGCCTCCCCAGCATCGAAAGCGTGGCTACAAAGAGCAGCATCACGCTCCTGGCTTTAGTAATCCCGTGCCCTCCCGGAGCTGCTATTAGTCAGGGTCTTGCCTCCCCGTCATGCCTGAGATAAGAAAGTGGCACCCTGTGGAGCTGGCACCATGCCCGCTCCCCCCTCTCCCCTTGGGTACCACCGGGGCATGCTGCCCCGCTTTTGCTCTTCCACCTGGCCTCTTTCATGACAAAAGCCCCGATTTCGGTCACGTGCTGCTAAAATCTAGGGCACAGAGAGGCATGAGCCGCGTGGGGCCGCGTGGTACGGCAAGTCAAAATTAAATAACAAGCATTAACTATAACCACAACCGAAATCAGGAAAGTTCTGAAAGCTGATGCAATTTAAAAATAGTTAAAACAGAGTTTACTTGTTTTTATTTTGGCCATTTAGGGCTTAAGGTCTCTGGTATCACTAAAAGTTGTGTTCCTGGTCTTTATGGCACCCTGGGAGGCTGAGGGGTCCCGGAGAAGCTGCTCATCTTTCTCGTGCCAAGAGACACGTTTTTTTCCTGTTACAGGAAAGAGGCCAATGGGGTTTTGCTCCTCAGACCCAGCCCACGAGAGGAGATACCTGTGTCTGCTCTGCGGCGTTCAGAGACACTTCCACCAGCTCGTCTGCCCTCCCCGTCCTTGTTGGCCAACAGGAGCTGACTAAGAAGTTTAAAGGCTTTCTTGACAGCAAGTACATGCTGCCCAGCCCAGGGGTGCTTATGGCTTTCAGGAAAGTTTCTAAAGAGAAAAAGGGAAAAGCAGAAGAAACTGCTCCTTCAGGCAGCAGATGCTCTCGTGTGTTGCCGCTCTTGGTGTGTTCCCCATCTGCAGTGAATCTTGCTTATGTCCCCGGGGGCAGATGATGCTCTTCTGGTGTCCTCAGGTGCTTTGTCCACGTGCATGTATGTGCTTGGGCACCAGCTGCTGCAATTCAACTCAAGAACTTGTGAAACCACTTTTTCCCTGTGCCAACCCTGGGCACCCTCTCTTTTCCCTGGCTGGGTCTTGCATCTTCCTGTGAGCTGGGATTTTCTGGGATGTGGGGAGAGGGGAAAGGTGGGGGCACTTTGCAAAATGCATGTTGCTGGCAGTAGGGGTGATCACCAATGCATCTACTCCAGCGCTCGCTGGCAGTGATTCATCTGCTGTAGCTCAGCTGTTTTCACCATGAAAAACCCTCTGGTGTGGTTAGGCAAGTCCAGACTTCGCTGGCTGCAGTGGGTTGTCCCTGTCCACCCATCCTGTGCCACAGGGCCCACTCGGGTCTCACTGCCCCACACTGGGCTATTAGAAAACCTGTGGCTTCAACCGCAGATGGAGCTTCTGTTGAGTGAGCACGGAGTGGACTTTCTAAAGGGGAAAAGATTAGTCAGGCAGTTGGTTCTTGGTGTTACCATCTGAAGGCAGCAGCACCAGTGGCACCGGTTGATGGGGCGTGCTGGGGGGCAGAAATGGGATTTTTATGAACTGTTGGCTGCATTATGATGGGCTGCATTGGCCATGCCATTCCTGGTGGGTTTGTTTCTGGCCTGATGGGGATGCTCTGCTCTCCTAGCGCGATGCCATTCCCCCTTGGGAACTGAAGGTCTGATAATCCTCCTCCTCTGTATATAGACCAAATCCCCAATTCTTTTCCTCTAGGGTTTAATTTTTTTTTATAATTTTTTATAATTTTTTTAGCCCCAAAACATGGCAGCCTGCACCAGAGGGGAACCTTTGCAGCAGTGGCAGTGCCCGGTTGAGGGACAGTGTTGGGTCTAGTGAGAAGCTCGGCAGGAGCGACCAGGGCCGGGTGAGTGACTCAGGCTCCTGGTACTGGGGCTGCTGCTGAGGCAGTGGATTTGAGCTCTCAGGAAGGAGATACCCAGCAAGGAAACCGTTTGCTTCTGTGGGATCAAAAAACCCAAAACCAACAAACAAACAAAACAGAAAACCACCATCTCTGATGTATGTGACAGTCGTGTGCTGTTACTGTAAGACCCAGACCGACACTGAGATTGGCAGGAACTTCATCAGCACTAAGCGATGGGGGATAATGCACCATGCCGGGGCATGCAGCCTCCCATTGCAGCAGCTTTTGGGGTTGCAGGAGAAGCAGAAGGTTGCACGCAGAAGACCTGTGCAGGGGAGCCGTGTCCTGTTTTGCAGGGGGGATGCTCTCCCCAGAGTCTTGTCCTGCAGCTTGCCTGGCCCTGGTGAGAGGCAGCAGAGCAGAGGCAGGTTTGAGCCCCAGCCCAGCGCTCCAGTCCTCAGCTCAGCTCAGCTCACCCACTGCTGCTTCAGGTGGCTTTGATGGTGTACACAGAGATTGTGCTGCCATGAAATCAGGCTGCTGTAGTAAAAGGTAGAATCATGGAATGCTTTGGATTGGAAGGGACCTGAAAGCTCATCCAGTGCCACGCCCTGCCCTAGGCAGGGACACCTCCCACCACACCAGGTTACTCCAAGCCCCTTCCAGGCTGGCCTTGAACCCCTCCAGGGATGGGGCAGCCACAGCTTCTCCGGGCAGCCTGGGCCAGGCTCTCACCACCCTCACACCAAACAAGTTCTTCCCCACATCTCAGCTCCATCTCCCCTTTTTCAGTGTCAAACCCTTCCCCATCATCTTAGGGTTCCCCTCCCTCATCAAGAGTCTCCTCCTCAGCTTTCCTGGAGCCCCTTTAGGGACTGGAAGGGGCTTGAGGGTCTCCCCAGACCCTTCTCTTCTCCACGCTGAACCCCCCCAACTCTCTCATCCTGTCCTCACAGCAGAGGGGCTTCAGCCCTCCCAGCATCTCCGTGGCCTCCTCTGGCCCCGCTCCAACAGGACTGTGTCCTTGTTGTTGTCCTGGTGTTTTGGTGGTGTTTTTTCCCCCCCAGACACTTATGGTTTTGGCATGTGTTAGTTGACATGGGGACCCAAAAGGGGGCTGCAGAGCTGCTGCCCGTGCCTGACACGTGCAGTGGGCATCAAGCCAGGGCACAGCCTGGTGAGATGCTAGGAGCTGGGGGATGCTGGTGCTGTGATTTGGGTTTGAGGTAGGTGTCATGAGTCACATGGATGACTTGTAATGGTGCCTTGGGTCTCTCCCCTTTCTTTTCCAAGCAGTGTGTCCTGGCAGGAAGAGGCAGTTGTGGACAGGGCTGACCTGGCCAGGGAAAAAAGTCTGCTTGGGGATGTGGCCAAAAATGAATCATGGTGGTTGCTCCTTCACTGGAAATGTCATTTCTCCATGGTAGGTGCTGCCCTTGGTTGCCCAGATAGCTTCTGCTGGTGTTTCCCTTCCTGTAGCTTCTTGGAGAGGATACTTATGTTTAGTCAGAGGTATGTTTGTGTGCTTCTGCCCACCAGATCTGCATCATGATGCAAACATCCTTGTGTTTTTGGTGACAAATGGCACAGACTTCTTTGCATGTAGCTTGCGTGGTGATACAGCATCAAATGTCCCCTGGCTCCCGTTTCTCTCTCCCTCCGGTGAACCCACGTCCCAGGCTGGAGCCCTGCAGCATCTTTCCCCAGTCCCTCCAGTTTTGCAACCCAGTTTTGGAGGAGCAGAGCTGCATTTTGCCTCCTGTGCCAGCTCCTCTCCCACACTGATGAGCCAGCAGCCGTCCCATCCACATTGCTGACTTGCTCTGCCTATATTTTCTTCGGAATCGAACGACTCCTGTAGTATCAGGTAACTGGAAACCTTCGTTCTCCGTACAGCAAGAGGCATCCCATCTGCTTCCTTTCTGTGGTTACTTTAACCAGAGTGACTGAGCTTTACTGAAAAACTCACCACAGCTGAGCTGACGCTGCCCTTTTCTCCCTGCAAGACAGAGCACCAGTTTCAATCACGAAGGTCCTTGGGCTCCTGCCTTGAGCTGCTTCCTACCTCCCCATGGAAGAAAAGGTATAGAAAAGGGATGAAAATATGTGCCGAGGGGTCAGGGAGCGTGCAGAGCAGACCTGCCTGGGGTGAAGCTTAGTGCAGGTTTTACTGGGAGCACAAACACACTTATGGGCAGATTCGTCATCTTCACTGACCAACACCAGGCTGAAGCTTGGGAAGAAACAGACTTAGTAACTGCTGTATTAACTGAGGATATTTTTGTTCCTAATGCAGTGAGGAAAGAAACCCCAAGTATCAATAAACGCTCAGAGTCTGCTGGATGTGCCAGCACAGGGCTCAGAGTGGTGAAAATGAAAGAGGCTCGAAAGTGAAACAGAAAGGTGGCCAGGAGAGCACCTGCCAGTGGCCACCCGGGGCTGGTGGCACGAACTGGAGTTTGGAATTGGTTAAGCTGGTTGAATTCTGGGTTTATTTCTAACAGAGTTAAAAATTCCTGTGTGGCTGCCTGCTTGGTTTTGTTCTGGGTTCAGCTGCCCCGCATCTGGATCCGTGCGTATGGATGCATAATCCCCAGCCTGAGAAAAAGCAAACAGTTCTGTTGTTAATTTGCATTAGTCTAGTTTTTAGCTGGTATCTGCTATCTCATCTAGGATCAAGGACTCATCCTGACTGAGAGAAAACGTGATGTTCAAAGCATCTCAGTAGATAAACAGAGGCAGCAGCACTGTCTCCTGTGAGTCAGGGGAAGGGAGGGCAGGGATGCTAAAGTTGGGCTGATTATCGATGCAATTTGGGTATGTAAACACTATTTAACTGTAAATTCTGCGATGGCTGAAACACTTGCTGGAGTTAGAGGCTGGAGTGACCTGTGGAGTGCCCTGGGGCCAGTGTTTGTCTCTCCACTGTAAGAAACCCCTGGCAGGTATTTTGTTCCAACAAATTTTGTCACAAATTTGCTTTTAAATCTCAGGTCTTCTCACTTCCCTTAATGCACACAAGGCGCCTTTGGTGCAGCTCCTCGCCTGGCTCTGTGCCCTCTGAGCTCTTCCCCAGCAGGGTGACATGGTGACACCGGGCACAGCATCTAAGCGCTGCTGCTGATTTACAGCCCTGTTAACAACTTGCAAGAACAGAACAGAGGCTTTATTCATTAAAGGGTCTTTATTAGCAAAAATAAAAGATTTCCTTTCATACAGATAAACTCGCAAAAGTTCACACAGTGCCAGAAGCTGCAGCCAACGTGTCCCCCCTCTGCCAGCGTGAACCCCCCCAGAATGGAGCCGCGGATGCTTTTGGCTCTTGCCAAAGGTCTGGGGCCGTCCTGGAGCCTCCTGCAGCACTGAATTCAAGGCATTTGGTGGAAAAAAAAGTAAAGAGAGAGTTGGCTCAACGGGAGCTTAACGTGTCCTGGTAAGAAGCTGAAATTAAGTTTTACAGCCTTTGGCTCTGCCCTGACCTTCTGCCTTCCAGCAGAAGGAAGACCCACATTCCTGCTTGGGGCTGCCCTTGGGCTGGGATCAGCAGCTCCTGTGCAGGCAGGCTGCCAGGGGGAATGCCCTTCTGTCACTATAAATGTCCAAATAGAGTAAATCAAGTATAAATAGCCTCTCTTCAGTGGTAACTTACAAAGCAAACAGCGAACTGACAGTGTTTCTTCATATCAGTGCCCCGATGCTTCTAAATATTAGAAGCAAATGCCTCTGGCTCATGGCAGTGCTTTCCTTTGGCTCAGCATCCCGTGGTGCCCATGGGGGCACACAAGAAGCTGGGCAGGGAGAAGGGGGCCCCAAAATCAGCCACTCTTGGGGACACTGAAGCCCCTCCCACTGTGCCCCCCCCGCCCCCCATGTGCAGGATTAGAAATAACACAACCCTGAATATTGTCAGCGCTGCGTGCAGCTTTATGAATTTGAATGCAAATTACCCAAGCCACCTTAAAATGGTGGTTAATTAAATATTCTCAAACTTACAAAAGGAAAAAAAAAAAAAAGAAAAGAAAAAAACACAAACCACAACAAAACAGCAAGTAAAACCCAATCAAAGACTGGAAAATAGTAAGAATAACTTTTGAAAGTGCAGAGTGGCCAGGTCTGGGAGCCAGCCGTTAGCAAAGGTAAAGTCAAGTTCTATTAGAACCACACATTTCATTCCTACTACTATTTCTTTTTCTTTCATCTGGGCTAATCCATAGGCTAGAGGTGGGGAGAACGGACCTATTGCTGTGGCATGATCGCATGTTCATAGGAGTACAGCTCCTCCTTCTCCTCCCCCTTTTCCTCCTCCACATTGCTCTCTGTGCACAGGGGTTTATGGTTATTTTGCTCAGTGCAAGGCCATGGAATAATTTTGAATATTTCAGTGTCTAATTCCAACTGCAGAACCAGAAGCAGTGACGTGGTTATGCATAAAAACATTGGATTGCATAAGGAAACAGAGGGATAGAACAGGAGGAGAGCACTCGTTTGCTTAAGATTAAACTTTGCTGAGCTCCCAGCTGGAATTTTTCCAGATAAGGTGAAATTTCACTTGGGATAAGCTCTGCTCCCCAGAGAAACGCTGCTCTGGGTGTTTTGAAGCTATGAATAAAATAGCATTATCATAAACAGTATTAAAATACTGAACAATAAATAGTATTTTACAAGCTCATCACACTTTCCTTCAAAACGTATTGTAAACATAAACACTGAGGTATTAAAAGTAATAAATATTAAATTCAGTTGTTAAAAAAATAAGTTCTAAATACAATACTAAACTTGAAGTTATTGAACTGTAATTCTTGACTTAGACCCTAAGATAATTTAATCGCTCGTGTGCTCTTCCAGCTGGAAGTGATTTCTGAAAAAAAATAGCAGGATTTTGTGTGAAAGATGTAGATCCGTGGGCTTTTTTACTTCTCTCTTCTCATCAGCAAGTACTCTTCGATGTAGTTGATGAAGATGTCAAACTCTCCCATGGCCTTGTAGATTCCGTTTATGTTCATCTGCAGGTGAAAGCCAATCCCATTTAAGCCCAAGTGTGTTGGCTGCGGGTGATGTACAATCTCTAGACATACCCTCCTTCCACCAATGCCTCCACCTTCTCTGCCCAACCCCACCAGGGAACCCACCGACTGCTCCTCTGATTTCTCTGCCTTAGCTATTTATATAATTAGACTTTTTTCAGTAAAATCTACCACCTGGGAACAGCGGGTTCCTCTCAACCTCACTGCAGCCACGCGAGCGGGGACCTCACCTTTTCGAACGTCTCCTTGATGTGCTTTATGGTTTTGCTCCTCTTCTCGCACGTGAAGAATCTGTGCTGCAAGGAGACAAGAGCAACAGCTTCAACCACACGGGTTTCCTTCCCCGGGGTGCACGGCGGTGGCTCTCCCCCCGCCCCCCTCCAACTGCCGCCCCACCGATCTCCGCCTTCCCTTCCCCACGGTGGCTGTGGGGCTCTCTGGGGCGGCAGTGGTGGATGATTTGCATCGTACACCAACAAAAGGAGTGCAGCAGGACCTGAGCACAGACCCCGAGCCCTTTCCCAGCGCCCTGTCCCTCGATGCTGGGTTTGTCCCGGCTGATGCAGCCCGTGGCTGCAGGGTCACAGGTTCCAGGAGGTATCATCACTGCTCCATCACCCAGGTAAGGGATGGAACCCCCACCCTCCCCTTATCTCTTCAGCCAGACCTTATTGGGAAAGGCTGTGAATAAACAGAATTTAGCCTCTGAACCATCAGGTTTTAACTGATGAATGCCTGTAGAGCCAGGGTTAGGAGAAAACCCATCCTTATGGGGTCTGCCCGCCCGGAGCCTTGCTTCTCTGCACCATCCCAACACCCATGCTCCTGGGGAAACCCAACATTTGCTCCCAACCCTGCTGCTGCTCCGGGACTGGCTCTGCCTCGCCGCAGCACTGATTTCATCCCCCCGCCCCGTGATGCTGAGCCCCACTCACACAGCGCTTCATCGTCGCCTTCAGGCTCAGCAGCAGGTTGCCCAGGTCATCCATGCTCTGCTGGTGGTGCGTGCTGGTCCTCCGGGCTCTGGGCAGGACCTCCTCGGTGTAGAACTTCATCATCTCTGATACTGACTGGCAGCCGAAGGTCCCCTGGGGCGAGAGGAGGTAACCGCGTTGGGGACGGCCACCGACACGGGGTGGGGTGTGGGTGTTTTTCAAAACCCAAATCACGGTGGTGGTCAGAGTGGTCACAGCACGTTAAGTACCACACACTGGGGAGGCGGGGGGGTGAGGGACGACACACCAGGCGTCAGCCCGGCCGCAGACACACGTGTGGCCGCTCGGCTGGAGCACTGTCCTTGTGCGACGTTAGGAAATGCCCCGATTTATAATCTGCTTCCTCTCTTACAAAACACTGACCAAAGGACGAAGAAGGATAAAGGGACTTAGATGAGAACTATATAAAAAAAATATTCTTACCTTGAATTCATCCAGCAGTTCGGAGCTGAGCAACTGGATGCTGAGTTCATCATCTTTGGATTGCTGTAGAAGGACAGAATGGAAGCGTGAGCTTCACTTAGACGGTGCTTTTTTCCCCTTTGCCCTGCCAAAGGATCCCTTTCATTCTTTGCATTTATGATCTCCCCGAACTGCAGGCAAAGAGCACCCGGCACCCCCTGTGTGTGTAGCACGGTGACACCCGAGGCAGGCATCACCCAGCCTTTGGTCCGTAACCTTGCAGTGCAGGTGAAAACAGCAAGATAACACAATCACAAACTTCAGTGCCCCCGATGTCGTTAACGTGAAACTCCTCCCGCCGGCGCAGCCACTGAGGGTGGGGATGAAAGAGCTGCCTCAAACCACACCGCTCCCTGCAGAGGCATCGAAGTGATGGCAGCCCCCGGGAGAGAGGTACCCCCACAGCCGGGCTGCCCAGGGTGGGCTGATCACCTCGGGTTTGATCTCTCTGAGTGTCCAGTCACCGGGGGAAAGGGGATCTGCTGAGGATGTTTGTTCTCGTGGTGCATCAGTTGCACCATCAGCTCTGGAAGATCCCGGAGCTGCAGCGGGGTGGTCTTGGCACCACCCAGAGCATTGTCCCGGGGCACCAAGGCACTGCAGAGCTATCCCGAGAGGGGAAAGGACCCAGTGCTAACTGGAAGATTTACAGGAGGCTTTAAATCTAAAGTCTTGCCTGTGTTCATTTGATCACAAATGCAAGCCATGACATTAGCTTGAGATTCAGCCTGGAGAGCTATCGTGTTTTTGCTGCTAAAAGTCACTGAGATCAATTAAAAGAGTAACACAGATGTGAGCAGCCACCCCTACCAGTGCTGATGGGGTGATAAATGCTCTGAGCATCTTGCACTGCTTCCCTGGCAGCCCCGATGCCCCTCTTTGCCACCACAAAAAGCAGTGATCTTTGTCCGGCACCGCAGCTGCAGCCTTTCTCCAGCCATAAAACGCCGTGATCAGGCTTTTGTGGTTCTGGCAAATAACAAGTCTGTAGGAAAAGATTTCCCTTTTCATCTACCATCAACTTCAGCGAGGCTGGACCTCGTTGCCCCAAAGAAGGGACTATTTCCTTCCTATTAATTCTGTGCACAGTTCGCTCTGCAGCGCTCCAGGGGAGGTCTGCCCGGGGAGGTTCGCAAAGATTCATTATGAAATCTCTTGAGCTCGTTGTAACTAAAACTAGGAAGAAAACCCCTGCCTGTTGGCTCCCAGTGAGCAGTGAAACTGAACTTTTCTTGCTCGCCCCCGTCAGCCCATAGCGCAATATGCGACCAAATCCTTTCTGCCGGGAGGAAGCTCTTCTCCCTCATCCAAATCACTGAACTTTGCAAAGGCAGAAGAAGGAGAAGGAGGAGAGGCTATAGTGGGGGGGTTATACTTACAAAATAATCCTTAATTTCCCCAAACTTGCTCCTCAGCTCCCTGAGCCTGGCGGGCAGGAATTGGGAGAAGTGGAGGCAGGAGGAGTCGGTGGGCGAGCAGCGGGCGAGCAGGGCGCCGGTGGCCAGCAGGAGCAGGAGCAGGGCTGGGCAGGTTTGCATCCTGTGGGAAAGGAGATGCTCTCCCCTTGGTCCAGCTCAATTTCACAGGAGGGAAAAAAAGCCAATCTGCAGCCTTCACCTTGATGGAGCCCCTAATTTATACTCTCAAAACATCACTCAATTTCCTCTCCCCATTTCCTGGCGAGCAATATTGGGGTTTTAAGTCATTCATTAAAACCAAATGTCACTTGGGTTTCCCGTCAACTTGGGTTTCCTGTTCTCTTGACCCCCCTCCTCTCCTCACACCCCATCAAATCTTTTGTGCTTAGACTCTGCAATTTTTTTTTTTCATTGCTTGTTTCTTGTAAATTTAAATGTGGCTAAGGAGGAAAGCTTCAGATATAATGCGAAGAAGAAAAGGTGCTGTGTTAGGTTTACTTCTGCATTCTCACAGATACTTTTTATTTTTAGCTGAATGGCCTATTGTTAGGGGAAAAAAAATGTGTTTCTATTATTAAGCTTCCGTATCATACCTGCACTTAGGATCTCCAGCACCATGCCCAACTCAGCAGCATTGCCTTCAATGAAACTGCACAAATACAGTGTCACTTGCTTTGGCATTCTAATGCTATACTGTAAATGCACATAATAATCTTAATTTTTAATTTTTTTTTTCCTGATAAAACATATGTCTGACGAAATTGATGTCAGTTTTGATTTTGTCCTGCTTTCAGCAAGCTCAAAGGCTGTGCTCCCAAACCTCGGCTGGTGTCATGCCGGGATGCAGCGGAGGATCCCGGGCCAGGCGGGGATGCTGGGATGCTCCATCCCTGTGGGCAGGGGCACAGCTGCCCACCTGCTCGCCCACAGCAGAGGGGTTGTGCCCGCAGGACCGGGAGCTGCTGCTCTAACACCGGTGCGTGGTATTGAACTGCATAAACAGGTCATGAATATTCATGTTTCTGGCTCTTTAATCCCGTTTCGTTTCTTAGAAATGAACACGAGCCCCATCTGGGCAACCCAGTGGTGGCTCTGCGAACAGGGTGTGCTGTGGTCACTGAGACCTATTGTCCCAGCTCTGATAAAATTACCATTTCGGAGCTGAAGATAATTCCTTTGACATCTCCCTTGTTTTCCGCTTTCCTTTCTTTCACATTCTCTTTCTATATGTATTAGTGCACACACCCCTGCTTCCTTGTGATAAAGATTTCACTGGGGAACTTGGAATTCGTTATCCAAGAAAGAGAAAGTGGAGATCAGTTTGGCCTTTCTGAAATCAGAGGGTTTTCTTGGAAAACTCCGATGTTATTTTGAAATAGCCTGTTCTTCCCAGCCTGCTTCCAATGCATCGCTTGGGACAAATCACCTCAAGTCTCATTTCCTTCACTGCACTGATCTTCTTTTAAGTTTAATTTGCAAACCTCTGTGAAGGAATCTGTTGAAAAAAAAGTGCTGGAAAAATATAGTTTGTTACCATATATTTATATTCTTTTGTTATTATTATTTTTAGGAGCAAAAGGGTGGAATGTTTGATGTACGTAGTTATGAGTAAGGGTAAAGGGGATGAAACATTAGAGACTGAAGATGTGGGATTTTGTTTTCTGATTCCTTTTGCTGGTGGTGGTGCCTCTTCCAGAGGTTGGCTGAGGAAGCCTTCTCCCCCTGAATCACTGCAGGCACGCTAGTTATCTGAATCACAGTGTGTGTCACATATTTGGTGACCCATTTTTCTTACCCTGCTCAAACGCAGCCGTGTGGTTTCTCCCTTGATGGCCGGCAGGAGCCCTGAGAAAGGAGAAGAGCCAGCAGCAGCAGATGGCTCAGACGAAACAGTGGTTTTAAACTCAACCCTTTTCCACCTCTCTCTGTTTTCCCCCTTGGGCTCCCACCCTGGGAAATGTGGGGGGTTTTTTGGTGATTTTGGATTGACTTGAATCTGACGTGGGTCGATAAAGCTTCGCTGCCAAAACCTGGATGGCTGCTTAATTTTCATCGGGGCATCGGAACCGATGCGGTAAGGCCAGTGGGTGCGATGCTGTGCCCCAGAGCGGGTCCATGGGCAGCCTGACCCTGGAGTGAAGCCCAGAGCTCATCCTGCTCCCTCAGCTGAAGGATGCAGCCCCCTCTGCAAATGGGGTCCTCTGCTGTGTGTGGGGGGATCCCTCTCATCCTCAGCTGGTATTTTTTTGTGGGATGTGAAGCAAGGGGGCTCTGGACACCCGGGAATCTCCTCTGCTGTCAGCAGCACGGCATCAGGAGCCCCCCCTTCCTCCGTGCCAGGGGGCTGAGCCCTCCTTTCCAAACTTCTCTTATTTTGAGCAGTCTGTGGGTGCCCATGAAGTCATTGCAGTTTGACACCCGGAGTGCGCAGAGCGGGTTCTCGCTCTTGTGCAATTCCCTCCTCCCTGTTTTGGAACCTGGCTTGTATTTTTATTTGGTATGAACGTAAGCCAGATGTGTCCATTCCACAAAGGAAACTGTGGCCTGTGCACGGACGCCACTCTGCTGTGTTTACCTGTGTTTCCTTTGCCGTGTCAGAGATCTTGACGGTGCAGTTTCGCTCTGACTCACTCTTGCTTACTGCCGTGGAAATGCATTGACTCCGCAGTACTACGAAGCGGTTGCATGAATGAATAAAGCACCTTTTCCTAAAGAGTGTCCGGGGGATGTGGGTGTATTTCTAAACCTTTAGGAAACAGCTTTCACGTTTGCCAAGAAGATCGTTTCAGGAAGGGAAGTGTGTTACTCAAAAGCCATTCTTGCACTTTTACCCCACCTCCCACAAACTTCTAAAATCAGCACCTTCACAAGAAATACTCAGCAGGACGGCAGAATTGCGTTTCTGCACTAAAGCAGAGGCTTTTAGGCAAACACTCTTCTCCCCCCCCTCCCCTGCAGCCTGGTGAGCGGAGAGGTTCATCCTGGCCATGGACCTGTGCCAGTTAGCAAAGTGACAAGTGACAGACAGGGGCTGGGCTGGGTGGTCTCCAGAGGTCCTGTCCTCTGTAGCAGGGCGGCATTCACGCTTCTTATTAACGGGGCTGCCTATGTGCAAGGCTTTTCTTATGATGGCGAGCTTTTATGTGGGCAAGTTTTTACATTTTTTTTGCCTCCTTCACCTCTGTCGTTACTTTTGGACAAAGGACAATTGTGTATTTTGCACACTATCTATTCCAGATACAGCTTGGAGGATCCCCTAGGTTTCCAGGCTCTCATAATGGTGTGTTTCTTTCTTTCCTTTTCAAAAACTCCCCATTTCTCATCCCTTAGGGTTCGGGAGTTAGTGACGCTCTGGGGGAAGATTCACGTTGTGTGAAGAGCAGTGTTGAGGCAATGGCATTTGCCCTCTCAGCAGCCCCATCACTGATGACTAACAGTTCCTGATGGGTAAACATAGAGTGGACTGCTTTTTTTGCTCTTTTTTTTCAAGAATTATTTTGCTGGCAAGGCATGACGTCGGATTTTTTCACTTCTGGAAACCTGCTTTCTAGCACCCTTGTCAGACCTTGCAATGTGATTCATATCGGCCTCAACAGGTAAATCCCTAGTGACTCTTTGGAAATTTAACCCATGTCATTGTTTTGTCTTGTAATATCTAAATGTCCAGAGGTAGGTTACTAATCATGCATAAAAGACGTTATTGTGACCTCTAATATGACATAGAGAGAGAGCCTTACATAAGAAGTTCTTTAGCAGGTCCAGAACTTCCATTTGATCTAAATGATAGAATCATAGAATGGTTAGAGTTGGAAAGGACCTTAAAGATCATCGAGTTCCAACCCCCCTGCCCTGGGCAGGGACATCTCCCACCACACCAGGTTGTTCCAAGCCCCCTCCAACCTGGCCTTGAACCTCTCCAAGGATGGGGCAGCCACAGCTTCTCTGGGCAACCTGGGCCAGGCTCTCACCACCCTCACACCAAAGAAGTTCTTCCTAGTATTTAATCTAAATCTCCCCTCTTTCAGTTTAAACCCCTTCCCCCTTGTGCTGTCACTGCATTCCTTGACAAAGAGTCCCTCCCCATCTCTCCTATAGCCCCTTCAGGAACTGGAAGGCTGTTACAAGGTCTCCCTGGAGCCTTCTCTTCTCCAGGCTGAACAACCCCAGCTCCTTCAGCCTGTCTTCACAGGAGAGGGGCTCCAGCCCTTGGATCATCTTTGTGGCCCTAAACCAAGCTGGCACCATCACCCAAAGGCAGCAAGTAATGGAGGTTTCCTCCCATTTGTAGATTGAGTGTTTTGGTGATTAGATTAACTGAGAAATATTTTTTTAAATTACATGGCATAAAATTGCTGATATTTGGAAATCTGCTGTGGCTTGTAAGGCAGATGGAGAATAACACCCCTTTTTAATACCCTGCCCTGGGGCTGTGGGGTGCCCTCTGCCAACCCAGAAGACCGGGCTGTGCTTTATTGCCCAAGATGCTCGTACTTTTCCCCAAGCTGCCATTTCAAGCCGCTGTGTGTGGGTTGTGTGGAGTTGGGGGTGAGGTCAGTGCTGTGGTAATTCCCTCCTCTCACTGGGTCTTCCAAGGAGCCCATTGACATGGTGTCAGGCCTTCTGCCAGGTGAAGATGCTGCCCTCCCCGCTCCACAGGGGAGCGGTTGCAAACAGATGTTATTTTCAGAAGAAAAGAGAACAGAAGTAATAAACTTTTGGCAGGGATTTTCCAATGCTCACAGCAATGTCATGTTTCTGTCCTTTTAGAATCCAAGGAGATCTCGGTGCTGGACCCTGTCCTCTGAGAGAGCAGGATGAATGCGGCTTCCTCAGATGAACTGGTTTGCAGGAAAGATAAGGAGGTAAAAGTATGCAAAAAGCCCTGAATATGTGGTCCATTTTGACTTACCCAAATATCTCTTGCATTGCTCTTTTTTCTTTTTTCTTTTTTCTTTTTTCTTTTTTCTTTTTTCTTTTTTCTTTTTTCTTTTTTCTTTTTTTTTGGAGCATCCTACAGTCACAATTTTGAGCAACTCCTGCCTTGAACAGGTCATTTCACAAGTGCTGTTTTCATGAGTTTCTTTTTTCTGGTTTTGGTATTACTGGGGTGTGTGGATCTTCTGGAGAATGTTGTCTGTGTCATGATTTCGCACCAACACTCTGACCAATAATACAAATACAAACTATTTATAGTTATGAATGGTCATAAGACAGAAACTAGTTATCATGGTGTGAGACATCAGATAATGCAAACCAGCTGCTCGGAAGCGTAACGTGACCGTCGGGGTGAATTACGGTGGCAACTTCACTCACTTTCCACAGCAGCACCAGGCCCTCGGCCTGAAGCCAAACATGGGGCTGTGGAGTTTTGGGGGTGTTTTTTCTGCAGGGTGGAGAGCAGGGGGTTGAGAAATACTGGGTTGTTTGGTTTTGGTTTGTTTTTTTCTTTTTCTTTTCCACCTCCCCAGCACGCAGACAAGCACGTGTGGTGGCTGGTGGGTTGAACTCAGGGCGGCCAGGGATGCTGCAGCACCCCTGCTGCTGCCAGGGGATTTCCCGTGCGCCCCCAGCAGTGGCTTTCGGCTCAGAAATCACTGGTGTGATAACGCCTGGCCCTCGGGACCCCCTCTGTACGGGCTGAACCCCAGCTCTGAGCCGGAAAAGAAAGGGTGATGGTTGTGCAAGGCTGTAACTCAAACCTGCCGTTTTGGGGGCTCCTCTGAGAAGCCGGGGCCGAGGGGACAGATTTCATGACAGGGATTCCCAAAATAATCAGCCAGAGGCTGCTGCCGCCACTGCCACCCTTTCAGAGAAAAGTGTAAGGAAACAGAATTGCTAAAAGTTTTGGTTTGGTTTGTTGTTCGTTTTTTTTTTTTTTTTTTTTTTTTTTTTTTTTGTTTTTTACTATTGAATTTCTTTATTTTCAGTTGAGGAATTTCTAATTAACAGCCTCCGCACAGGGTGCACATCCAGCTGTGCCACGGGGGGGAGAGGAAGAATAATCTTAGCTTGACCTCACCTATGGGAGCAGAGGTTTCTTGATTAAAAATTATCCATCAGATGTGCCTTTTAGAGCTTTCAGAGGGTTTTAAATATTCTGTCTATAGCTTTTTACCTCTGTGTGTTCAGATCCCCCTTTGTTTTCTCTCTTCTTTGGTTTTTTTTGATTGTTTGGCTTTTTCAATGTTTGTTTGGGGTTTTTTTTGTTTGTTTTGGTTTTTTTTTACAGAGTGAGCAGGTAATGCAACCTGGCTGTTTCTCCTGCAAAGTATCTTAATTGCAGAGGTGCAACAAAAAATGTGAACTTGTGTTATGAAGTGGTAGAGTTCGGCAACTGAGAAGCTATTGCTGAAATCTCATTGCTCCCAGGGGTCCGGTCTCCTGGGAACTGGAGTGTCTGCTCCGCTTCTGCTCAGCATCGGGCTTGCTTGTGCTTTTTATGCAATTTGCCTGAGATTTACCTTTTCATAGAAATCCGAGGAAAGTCTACTTCAGTAACGGGAACAGGCACTGAAGTCCCTTTTTGCTTATTGCTTTCCATGTAGGTTTTGAGGGCTGTGACTAGGAAGTGGAAGATGAATCTGAATGGTGGAAAACCCCTCTCACTGAAAATGGTGGTTAAAAAAATTAAAAAAAAAAATAAAGAAGAGAAGAAAAAAAGTTCTGAGGCAAACTTCCTCTGTCAGCTGCCTCCTGCTGTCAGGAAGGGAGAGATGGGCAGGATATCACGGCTCCTTGGAAGATCCTGCTGAAAATACAAAGTCAAATGTAAGAGCTGCAGTCCTTGCAGTGCCCATGGTTTATATTTATGGCTAAAAGGGGGTTTGCTGGTCGCGTTGTGCAGTGGGGAGATGCAAACGATTGAGCCTTCAGTTTTCCACTGAGCCGAGGGGGACACTTTGGGAAGCAGAAGGCTGGGGCTGCCCAGGATGGCTGATGTCCCATGGCCAAGCTGGGGCTCCCCATTTGTGGTGAGGCTGGGCAAGAGCCCTATAGGGACGGTGACATCAGGATAAAACTCCAGGAATATTAACCTTTCCTCATAGCATGGTTTTCCAAGAACTTACACCTAGAAGCAAGCAGTGGCTGGGATGGATGGTGAAGGAGGGGGCTCTTCCAGTGCTGAGAATGGTCCAAGGCTCAGGGTGGGACAAACCCTTTGGGGCTGGCAGAGCCCCAGGGCAGCCAGCACCATGGCTCCTGCTCATCTTGGGACCAAAACCTCATCCATGGGAGGTCCAGAGCTGCACAGGGACTGGTGCAGTGTGTGTTCTCCGTGGCGATGGTTCTGCCCAAACACCTCCTGGAGAACATCTTCAGCTGAATGGGAGGCAGGGCTCTCCCCTTCCATCTCTTCAAACTGCCCTGCAAGTCTCAAGGGAGAAATCATCCTGATCAGTCCAGGGCTAATTGTACTCCTACCCTGCAGGTGCAGCTTGGGGTCAGGGGGGCTTTAACCTCCTAAACCTTCCTCTGGTGCCCTGATGGTTTTGCTCCCCGGGATATTTGCCTGGGACACCGTTTGCCATGCCTGAGCTCTGTGTTGCTCCTCATTAGCGGAGCCATACCTTTGTTCGTTAGCCCATCTTTCTGCCTGAACCAGGGGAATGGTTGTGCAGCTCCAGTGTGGGGAGGGATGCACATCTGCCAGCCTGGATTAAACCATTTATACCAGCAGGAGGTGGGAAAACAGCCCAGGAGATTTTCCAATGTGGGCTTGTCTGTGCTGACAGGGCATTCGGTGCTGATTTGCCTGTATTTTCTCATTTCCAGAGGATGTGTGTGAGCAAACAAGGTGGGAAGCAGGGAAGCCGAGCGGCTGGAACTTGCCAGTCAGAGCTCTTTTTGCTGTCCTTACCCTCATCTCCCTCTGCCCTTGAGCTGGGGCTGGAACAGAGCTGCTATCCCTGCCGGGGCTCATGCAGCCAGCACCAATGAAATCAGCCTTGGCCCCTCACGGTTGTGAAATTGAGACTGATTGAGTCCCGAGTTAACATGCCCTAAAGGCAATATTAGCCCAGCCAAAACCGAAACCCGTGTTTAAGAGCTGGGTTATGTACAGAATCTACAGCTAATTTACTGAAACATAAGTTTCAGTTTTGGTGAAAGCTAATTCTATAAGCACTCTGGCTGCCTATTGGAGTGATTCATTTGCTCCCCAGATAATTCAAAAATTGAGCTGATAGCAGTGAGCACTCAGTTTCTCCTCTGTTAGGCATCATTTATTGCCTGCACCGTCAGCACGTTTCACCCTCCCAGGCAAACCCAGGCTCTGGATGGGAGAGCTCGGCCGCCTGCTCAAATCCCAGGCCAAGCCCAGTTTTCTAAAAAATGCCTGGCATGACTTTTGCTATCACATGAGGTTTTGGTTCTTCCAAAAGTAAGGACAGGAGGAACAGGAGAGCTGGCTGGTGGGTACAGGCATTTCAGCAGACCGCAGTCTGGCATCTGCCAGCAGCAGTGGCAGCGTGTGATGGGGGTTTCTCTCTTTTCTCTCTTCTCTTCTCTTCTCTTCTCTTCTCTTCTCTTCTCTTCTCTTCTCTTCTCTTCTCTTCTTCTCCTCTCTTCTCCTCTCTTCTCCTCTCTTCTCTTCTCTTTCTCAGCATCACTGAGATTATTTGAAAATCCAGGCCGTTCAAAGCTCTGTCTGAAACTTTGGAGAAGGAAGAGAGGGCAGTTTGGTATTTCAGCAAGAAACAGCCCCTCTGCATGGCAGGGACCTGGCTTGCTGTGCCTCGTGTACATTAAAGTCTTCGGTCTGCTCTTGCTCACCTGGGGGTGCAGACAATTATCCCTGATAACTCTGCATGTGCCCTTGATCTATTACGTGTGATTATTACGTAGCACAGTGATAGGACGCAGGGAACGGTTTTACAGGGGAGATTGAGATGAGATCTTGGGAAGAAATCCTTTGGTGTGAAGGTGGTGAGAGCCTGGCCCAGGCTGCCCAGAGAAGCCGTGGCTGCCCCATCCCTGGAGGGGTTCAAGGCCAGGCTGGAGGGGGCTTGGAGCCACCTGGTCTGGTGGGAGGTGTCCCTGCCCAGGGCAGGGAGTGGCACTGGATGAGCTTTGAGATCCCTTCCAACCCAATGCATCCTATGGTTCTCTGATTAATTTTAATTTTAAGTCTCTGTGTGTTGCAGACAGGGCTGATAACTGATGCCATTTTCTGTGAATGTTCATTTGAATTTTCAGTGTAAAGAACTTCAAGAATCACACAATGATATGGGGTTGGAAGGGACCTTTTGGTTTTCTTAACATTAATGAGCCTCTTCCAAAAAATAGAGCCTGTTGCTGGGGAACAGCACCCCAAAACTACCTCCACAAGCTCTTCTGTGAGTCATGGGAACATCCATGGATCAGCTGAGGATCCCCAAACTCACTATGGAAAATTCCTATCCTTGGAATGAGCTATTTTCTTCAATTTTTGGCTAATTTTATTTTTGCCTCCTTTTTGATTCTATGTTCTGTGTTTCTTTTAGACTGCCCACTCTCCGAGGTGCAAACTTGCTCTGTCAGTAACATAACCCATTCTCCACGGGAGCCCCCCTGGGACTGTGGGAACAAGGGAAGCACCAGGATGGCTGGTAATGTGAATTATGGCTGTAGAATTGCAAGAGAAAAAAAAAAAAAAGAAAAGAAAAAGTTAAAATTAGAAGCAAACACAGTAAACAACAGTAAATTCTGTGGGGATGATGTGCCTGGGGGCTTCTTGTGGGTTTTGAAAGTGGAAGTTTGATTTGCTTAGAGCATTTTTTCATATTCACTGATCACACCTCTCTCCCTCAGAAAGACCTTTCAAGAAAGTTTCGTTTCTCTGTGAAATATTGGTCCTGCCAGCAGCGAGCAGCCTCGCTGGCCAGCAAAGGAGCTTCTCAGGCAGCTCTACATCTTGCCTGTGCTTCAGCATCTTCTATACATTGGTGTTAGAGTTGCTTAGAGAATCTTGATTGCTAATATGTCAGATGGCCACATCAAAAAGCTTCTGAAACCTCCTGGAAACTGAAAAAGCCTCTTTCATTAAGCCCATGTTTCATCTCGTTAGCAGATTCGAGTCTTTGAAATTCATGCACCTTTGGAGAGCGGTGCAAATCTCACTCATGGGTGTTGGGCTTTACATCGTTCTCTCCTGAACGCTTCTGCCCATCTTCAATGCATGGCAGCACTTTTCAGGCAATTATACCTCAATTTTTGCTGAAATACCCACCTGCAGGTAGGAGGGTGGAGGTAAGGGGAGGGAGGAAGAGAAAAAAACCTAAACCATCGAAATTCATATTCTGGGTGAGAAATCTTGCTGAAATGATTCCAAAAGAGTGACCCGTACCCAGGCAGAGGGCTGCTCAACCTTTGGGATAACTCCTGAGCTGTCACAGTTTGGGGCTGAAGATTTCTCAAGGGCAATTCAATTCTCCAGCCCATTCCTGAATTTAGCAGGAAGGTGTTGAACTCCCCTGGTCTGGTTCCTACCATCACCCACAGCTCCTGCACTCGCCAGATTTTGAGGACTTTGGCTGGATTTGCCCCTTTCTGAGCACACGTTTGCAGAGGAGCCCCCGGGCTTGGAGGTGGCTGCTGAAACCCAAGTGCTGGACACTTGAAGAAAACCTTGGAGAAGCTGCACTTTAACTGCGTTATTAAACTGTAAAGACCAGAAATATGCATTTCCCTTTGGGGAAGATGCTGTTTGTGATAACCAAAATATGAGTTCACATGTTATCAAAGCAGGGGAAGCAAGTGTGTCACCTTCAACACCCCCAGCCCTGGTGACTAAATGAATGGTTTTCTGCAGAACAGATATGTCAGTGTATGAGATCCTCCACCACGCTTTTCCCCTTCCATAAAGGTGAATTTTAGAGGGGAGAAGGAAAAAAAAGCACTTTATTTTGCATTTTTCTTTACCCTCTTTGGGTGAAATCCTGGCTTGGGGGCAGCACTGCCATTGGTGAGTCACACGGATGAGTGTCACATCTGCTCCGTGAAGGTGGTGACGGATGCAGTGTCATTTTCTGTGACGTGCAGCCCTGCACAGCCAGGAGCTGAAGAGGACCTGCTCAGGGCAAGCCTGGGGCCACCCACTGCAAGGGGGTGATGCTCCCAGGGGAGGTGACACTGTCTCCTTTCTGATGGAACACTCACCTGGAGACATCCTGGTCTGGGCTGCAGTAACAGGAAACAACAGAAAAAGCCCCGGAGGGGACAGTCATGGGTGATGCCCTAAATGAGGGTGATTCAGACATTGTCTCAGGGCTGGGGACACTCTGTCAGGTTCTCCCGAAGTCCCCCAGCCCCTCAGTTCTGGGAAAGGAGCTGCTCTACTCACAAGGCAAGGTCCTAAAGCTGCTGAGATTCCTGTGCGTCATGAGCCACTTGGGAAGAGATCCTGGAAAACAGCTTGAAATTTGCTCCCGTGGCTTTGGGGACACCTCTTCAGCTTGGCTGAATAAAATTTGCCTTTCGTTAAGATAAGCTGTGCTTTGCCTGTTGCTCCCTAAAAGGCAGTGCTCAGTGTTTGACTTTCAGAATTATTCAAGTGGTTATGGTTAGAAACGTGACTGAGAAGAGGGCACACAATGTACCACACCTATCAGCCAATAACTCCTTGCAGAGTTTTTTCTGAGTCATTTGATGAGTTTACTGAGAAAAACAATTTTTTTTTTTTATTTTATTTTACTTTTGTCAGCAGCATTGCAGAGCTGGGCCCCCGCTCATTAACTGGGCCCTGCTTTCTGTTGATAATTAAGAGGTAGAAGAGCAGGAGGTTTTGGGAGGCTGGGAGAGGGCGCTGGCAGCTGTGGAGCACGTTTCCATCGTGAAGAGCAAAGCGTGTCGGTGCAGAAGCTGACGGAAAGAGTGACGATGGGGTGGTGACACCCACTGGGGTGCTGCTGGGAATCCCTGGGCTTCAAGGGGACCAGGCCAGATCAGCAGTTGTTAAAATGAGATTTGAAACGGGCTCTGGATTGGAGGGGCCGGGTGGTTGCCTGACAATCAAACCTCTGATTTTTAAGGCGCTGAGAACTACTCAGAGCTGCAGCAAAGCACCGCTACTGCAGCCCATGTTCTTATAGTGCCCAGTGAGGATTAGGTGATAATGATCTGACAATTGACACTACTGCAGGTGTCCAAGAAATCACACCAGTGCAGAAAAACCAAGTGGGAATGTTTTCTTCTGCCCGTGGAAACTGAGTTACCTTCCTTTGGCAGGGTCTTTGGTGAGTTATGGTAGTTCCTGGAGAGATGTAATATCCTACAAGCACTTTTTTTCCAGGTAGTCAAGTGGATTTTTGCAGATCTT
Organism: Nycticryphes semicollaris; assembly: GCA_013400055.1. NCBI lineage: Eukaryota > Metazoa > Chordata > Aves > Charadriiformes > Rostratulidae > Nycticryphes > Nycticryphes semicollaris. The sequence continues at coordinate 110,231 of VXBJ01001180.1, forward strand.
TTTCCTGAAGGATGTCAGGAAGAGTCCCAGAGTTCAGATATTGTTGTTGCACTTTGTTCCTAAGTCTCAATTTTTCTTTTATTACAGTTACTGGAGACATGTCTGTCATTCATGTTGTCTAGGCCTGGGGATCTGTGTGCGAACCATTATCAGCCTCACATCTGAAATTCTGGTGCACCCTAAAGCTGCTGTGAAATATGAGTAATGACAAAGAATGCCAAACCAAGAATGGTCTGTAAAGTATTATCAGATCTTCTTACAGCATGAAACTACATTGAAAAGCACTATTGAAACTGGTACCTTATTGCTCTGAAACGCTTTACTGGAAATCCAGTATGCCTGTGGTCAGTTCTTGACTGCATGGCTCCTCCAGATCGGAACAGCCTGGTAGTTTTTCGGGTTTTGGGTTTTTTTTTAGGATAAACCAAAAAAATTTTGGCTATTTGGGTCAACAGTGGCTCACACCAAGCAGGACTGCAGTGATTTAGGGCACGGGTCTCCAGCCCCGGTGTGGAGCTGCTGCTTGTTTCCCCGACATAACCGGCTGCTGGTGAGTAGGTGTCTCATCTCTGGTCACGCTGCCAGGCTCAGCGGGAACCTCTGCTCTGTTACTCATTTTGACAAGCCATTTGTCTGCATCAGGCTGGTGCTTTCTGCTGTTACTGCGTTGTTTCTGTTGCCAGCGCGGTGATGCCCGCTTGGCGCGGTGGTGGTGATGTGACAGTGGCCGTCTCCTCGGCAGGGTAAGACCAAGCATTGTCCCAGCAGCGGTGGGAGCACCTGAGAGCTGGAGGGGTCCAAGAGGATGCTCACAGAGCTGTTTTCCAGGCTGTTCACTTCAGCTGGCCCCTCTCGTGCCTTTCCCAGTTGAATCACTGCAGATGTGAGACACGCAGGAGCTGTGCTGCTCATCCCAGACTCCGTATAAATGGTTTTTCAGACAAGCTAATGATACACAGGGCTTAGTCCTTAATTTCCTAGTGTGGTGGCAGCTGGCGAACAACCCTCTCTGCTGCCTTAGCTTGTTACTTGGGCCACAACTACTGCTAGTGTGCCCTGTTACAACGTGCCTACCATAAAATCCCAAGGGAGGAGTCCTCCTCCGTTAGCTGGGAGCTGCCTGGCTGGCTTCCCGGGAGAAGGACCACTTCCCTACTCCCAGTGTGCTCCCCAGTGCTGCCGTATGCGAAAGGCTTAATTATTCCGAGAGCGCCTGGGGGAGCCAGTTCCCATTTTACTGACTGAGCTCATCTGCATTGTCACGCTGCTGGGTTTCAGAAATCCCTATTTCTCCTTTTCCTCTTCCTTCCCAGAGCACACGGGAAGTGGCGTGCTGTTTTTTATTGAGGATATTTTCATGTTGCTGCAGCTGGCAGGTCGCCGAGGGCCTCCCTTAGGCTGCCTGGGGAAATCCAAGCCTGAGTGATTCGCTTCCACCCAGACTCAGTCCAACGCACGCCAACATATCCCTGCTGATGCCATCCCATCTGCTCTGAAAAACAAGGGTCTCAGACCTCCCTTGGGTCCAACACTTGGGGTAATCGATTGCCATCGTTGCACCCGTAGGTTTTCGTTTTGTGTTTTGAAGTCTCTGGATTGTCTCCCCGCCTTTGACGTGCTTGTTCCCCTCCTTTGCCCTCACAGTGAGGGTCAGGCTGTTGCCTCTGCTTTGCAACCGTTGGTGACAGGCAGTGAGGCCATGGGACACCCACCCAGGGCCATGCAGGGACCTGTAATGGAGCAAGGTCCCAGACACTATTAATCTGACATTTCCCTCCTATTCCTCTTTCACCTCAGCATTTTTTCCTCACAATCCTGGCTGGCAACTTTTAACCCATGACTGTTTCTTACCTGCTGGCATTTGGCTGACCTGTCTTGAACATCAGTTTGGTTACCAAAAGGAAAAAAAAAGAAAAAAACCTCAAACCAAACAAAAAAAGAAATCCCTTCTTCTCATCTGCAATTTACATAATTAGGTAAGAGCTCGTTGCCTCTTCCCTCATTTCCTCACTGAGGGTGTGCACCAGGCTCCCTGGGAATGCTGCTGCTGCCACTTCCTCTGCTCCAAGCGAATTTTTTGCTGCAATTGCAGGCAGCAGCTGGGAATTGGGCAGAGATTACCAGCCTCGTGCTGCTGAGGTTCCCTCCAACACCTCAGCAAGGGCAAATGCAGCCTGCTGCGGATTTGGACCTGCCTTTTTGGCTGTTTCACAGTTTACAGGGCTGAGGGAGGCATGCTTGGTGCATTGGGGGCAGTTTCAGCTGGGAGACTATGACTAGCCTGGGCACACTGTCTATTTGCCTAGTCTTCCCCTGATGGCGGAAATATGCTCAAGATTGAGTTTAGTTATCAATAATTTACTCACCCAGCGAAACTTTATAGAACAGCCCTGGCCCACAGGCAGTGGCACGCGAGGTACACCTGCATTGCAACAGGCACAGGCTCCGGCTGCTGCTCACCCCCAGAGCATCGTGGCTGCCCCAGAGGTTGGCTGTGGGATTAGAGGGGTGTCTTTGCCACCTCCGTGCCCTCAAGGTCCATCCAACCTTCCCAACTGGGTACAGGTGGTCCAAGAAGTTTTTTTACCGGCTCATTTTTGTCTGTAGACTGGACTCAGCTGCCTCCAGAGGGGTTACTGAAACAACCAAACTAGCCTTGGAGCCAACAGCCTGGGGAACCAGCCTGGGGTTTGCACCAGTGCTGCCACATTCATGTGACACAAATGTGAAACATTGGTGTGAGAGCACGCCTGATCTGCTCGAGGACTTTGGCGGCACCAGTTTTGTTCAGCAGCTAATGCTGGTGGGGTAATTATAAGCTTTGCAGTCAAAAGGTGGGTAAAACTTCCCTTCTGCCCCTGGGCTGGTGGACTTCTAAAGGCCTGAGTGAAACTTCTCTCCTTCTGCAGGGTGGGAGCTTTGGATCGTGCATAATGATCACCTAAGTCACCCTGTGCTTTCTGAAAACCACGTGACTTCTGCTGGCACCAAGTTGGGTGCTGTGTCCCAAAGCCCTCTCGTACCTGGTCGTCCCAGATCTCCAAATACCAGGGACGTGCTGATGGAGAAAAGTGCCCACCCACCTGAGGAACAAGGCTGAGAGCAGCGTCCCCCCTACCCTGTGGGTGAAGGCCCTGTGTGCCAGGACAGTGATGGAGAAAGGTCTTGCCAACTTCCTGAGTCACTCAGCTTTTACTGGTGCCCAATGTCCCATTGCCAGCAACCCTCCCACCGCGGGGGTTTGGACCGCTGTGGGGGAGCGATGCTGCTCGGCTTCCCGCATCCCGGTGCCTACACGGGAGCCGGGAATGGCCCCTCTCCAGGGGGAGGCTTGGCAGCGTGGCTCCATGTGACCCCCTTGATGGTCCCTCCTTTTGCTCGTGTCCTTCTTCCCGAATGCAAAACGATGCAGCGATGCCAAGATTTCCCGCCTCCGTGGGTGAGGGAAACACCTGTGGGTGAGAGAGCTGGTCCCTTTCACTAGCTCATTAATTCGGTAAATTGCAAAGGGAAATACAGGCTGGGAAAAGCAAGAAAAATCCCAAAAGTTAATCCAAGAGTTATTTCCTCCCGATACCTGAATAAAAACGTGTTCTTCGGAGCTCTTCAGGTCAGATGTCAGCAAGATAGGTGAACCCACGTCAAAGAACAAGGTAAAATACTGACTTTATCCTTTCACTCTATGCACTCCTATATATTTCCTTGTATTCCTGTAATGTGACTCTTAAAGACTTTTTTTCCATTAATAACCTTAATTTTCAGTGCTTTTGAAGTCCGCTCTTTCTGAGGGAAAGCATTTTCTTTTGTGATCAGACTTTGGGATCTGCTGCTTTTAGACACAGTTACCTCCTGCTGCTTCTGAGTCAGTAGACTTTTAATAATTTAATTTAACTGCATTTATTTTTCTGCTGAAAATTTTTCAGAAGAGCATTGTCTATTTACGTGCAGTCTTTTACTAGTAGTTTCTAATTAATTAATTTATTTGGTTTTACTTATTTTGGGATCTTCTGTTAAATATTTGTTTTTATTTGATTTTTTTTTCTCCTGCCCATGGGGAGTCAAGAAGAATTGGGTAAGAGATACTAGTCAGTGTGGGTTGTTTTGTTTGGTTTTTTTTTTTTTTGATACAACTGGGCAGGTGCAAATTCGATATAAAATATGTACATTTTCATAATCATTTTAATTGTGTTATTTAGGAAAGACAGTGAGGCAATATTGTCTTCCTTGACCAGGTCTCCCAGGAAGCAGCATGAAGGGATCCCACTTGTTCCTCTGCCTCCTCTCTGTGTCCTGCTGCTTGAATTTGATGCTGACAGCGGGGAGTAAAATCTTCCACTTCGGACCCTGCAGAGTTTCAATGAGTGTGACGGAGATTAGGTCTGGTTTCACTGCAATTAAAGCCAACATCGTAAGTATTGCTGCGGCTTCTTGTGGAGCTGGGGAAGCTCCTCAGTGGGCTGCTCCTGAAGCTCCTCTGGAGGTCCATCACCACCTCTATCTCCTCCCCTGCAGCAAGCCAGAGACCCCATCAGGACCCTCAGCATCTTGTCTCATCCACATTCTCTGCACAAGGTTAAGGTAGGTGTCCTTACCCTCTCTCCAGTTTGAGTAATTTTAACCAGGTAGCATCCTAACAGCACACAGGAGGTGCACCAGCTCGGAGCATTTGGGGAAGTTGTTTGATATCACGACTTCTTCTAAGTTCCTGCGAAACAGAGATGCTGGCAGACAGTGCAGGTCAGGGAGGATAACATGATGTGGATCACGTAGGCGAGAAGAGGTGGGTGACCCACTGCCGGTTCCTGCACTGGGATTTCACCCTGACTCTCTTTCCAGAAATGGTGGGCAGAGACATTTATTTTTTTTCGTTGTTGCATGTGATGCTTGAGTTACAGGAGCTTCAGCTGCGGTTCCTCAGCTCCTCGGTCGGTGGAGACATAGTGAGGTGAATCAGGATCTGGGTGGAAAGCTATTAGAGAATCCAAAAGTGGGTGAATGGGATCTGGGGAGGTGAAATATAGTATAAATAAGTATTTTGTGGCTCTCTTGCACTCTAAGGCTCTAGATGTGGACCACAACTCAAGGTCTCAGCATCTAACACCCAGCTACAGAAGTCAGCTAGTTAGTTTGTTGACTCAGTGAGACTTACTGAGGATGGATGTCCTGGAAAATCAATCTAAAGTAGCTTCCTATATATATTATCAATTTACATCAAGCATTACTGTGAAAGCTTTATATGAGTCAAAACATTCTGCTGTGCTCGGCTACCGTGTTAGATGTTAGATGTGGCTTATTCTAGAGGAGGGTAAAAACTCTGGCCACTACCGTTTTAAAGCATTTTGGACTATCTTTTAAAAATGAAATTCATTCCTCAAGCTGTTAGATAGATGCTGCATCACCCATCAGCTCTTCAACTTCTACGTGGACAAAGTCTTCAAACACTGCAAGACGGAGGATTCGTTTGTCAACCGAAAAATCAGCAGCATTGCCAACTCCTTCCTCATTGTGAAGAGGAAACTCGGGCAGTGTGTAAGTCTTGGGTATTGCTACAGCTTAGTTTCATCTGTTAGTGATTGGCATATAAATAAACACAAGCCTTTTATAAAGTCACAAAATCTTTATTTATAAAAGTGTTTTTAATGAAATTACGAAGAAGCATGATGTGAAGGGTACTCATGTTCATACTTGCCACTCATCAGCCACCTCCCACATTAGTTCTCAAAAATGACATTTATCCTGTCCCTCTAAGTAAACTCAAGCCTCATTTAAAGAACTGCAGCCTTTTCCAGAGTTTAAAGTCTCAGTCTATACTGCAATTTCCACCATAATTAGAAACTGATCTTTTATTTTTAAAAATGAATGCCCCAAACTAATGAATTCTATCTTATTTTTTTAGCAGGAGCAGAATAAGTGTCTGTGTGGACAGGAATCTGCTGAGAAATATAAGCAAATACTTGCAAACTACGAAGGGGTAAGTTGATGACTGCATCTAGTAATTAATGCAGATATTCAGATTCTCTTTACATTTGTTTGCAGTTCCTACCTTTGTCTACCACTTATTCCTCGATATAATTTCAGCTGAATGTCACATCTGCAGCAATTAAATCCCTGGGTGAGCTGGACATCCTGCTTGACTGGGTAGAGAAATCTGGTTAGAGAGCAGAAGGCGCTAATGACCCACCAGGGACCGGGGCTCACGAAGCGGCTGGGCCGTTGCACACACCAGGGCTGAAGGGGCAGACAGTGTGCTGTTATCAGTGCAGTTCCTCCCCGGTTGCAGCTCTGGTTGATCAGACACTGAGTGTGTTGCTGACCAGGTCCACATAGACATCTTGCATTAAGATGGAAATACCGAGTTTGATCAAATCAGCGCAGCACCTGCCTTGCTGACTTCTATCAAAGGATGCTCTCCAAGAGAAGATCTAAAAGGGTTCCTCTTGCTAGCAGACATAAGCTGTGATCATTTAATAAAAGTATTGTTTAAATTATTAGATTTTTGTATAGGGAATATGTATTCATGAGTGCTGAGTGCCTGCTGGAATGGCTCTGGTGTAGAGATGCTCCTAAATCTGGGCTCTGTCGTACGTGAGGGTGGCTGCTGTTGCTCTGCCTGAAACGAGGTGAGAAATGCTTCCAAGAATAGCTCCTTGCAGGTATGTCAGGCCTTAGAAACCTGTGTTTCCTTTTGAGATTATATTTTCTGCCCTATCAGTAAAAGAAAACCTTCTGTGCAAGATATGTGGTTGCTGAATAGAAGAAGGTTCTTGTATGTACTGTGTAATTTACTGACACTTGCTGTAAGGTTTGTGGAAATTGCAATTACTGTAAATAAACCCCCACTTGAAACTGTGCTGAGTCTGTTCATCAAAATTCTGGGGAATTATATGTTTCTTGTTGGTGAAACTTCCTGAACTCGCCATGGTGCCCTGTCATAGCAGACACTGTCACTCCCAGTAATGCTGGCATCCCAGAGGTGACACATCATTCCTGGCATGTGAGAAAGACCAGAGTTTAGACCTGAATGATGCTCCATCACCCTGGCTTGTGTATGAGGCCATTTTTATTGTGCATAATGTATATTTTCACCCAATTTGGGTGTTTTCACCTATTTTGGGCTCCTTTAGCCGTCAGTGGCTGCAAACACATTGCAAACACGCTCCAATTAAAATTTCCACTGTGTTGTCCCACAAGGTGTGAATACACGTAGTGCTGCAGTGTCTGACAATGGCAGAGGACTAAGGTGTTAGTAAATGAAACAAGACCACCCAGATCATCTCTTCAAGCAGCCAGGAGGTGTTTTATATGGCTGGTGCCAGGGCACAGGTAAGTGCTTGGAGAGCAGCTGGATGTTTATATCCCTGGTAGCACCCTGATCCTAATATTTCAGGTGATAAAGTCTTACTGCTGCGTTCACTAGGCATAAGACTTGACTTAGACTGGAGCATAGATCTCTGACAGGGTGAATTTTGATCTAAGAATCAACTAAGCTGAGGAAGATATACCAAAACTCCAGCCAGCTGTGGTGGCATGAGCAGAGCGAGGACACTGCATGCTCTCTCCCAGCTCTGAGCAGCTCTTATTGCTGTTAGGGTCTAGCTGTTGCTTCTGGGGTTGTGCAAACCTCTTCTCAGCACCTCTGTTCCCATGGGACAGCCCAACGCTCTCCAGCTCTGCCTTTCCTGCCCACGGGCACAACCAACCTTCAGCAGCTGGGATGGATGGAGAGCTGGCTGTTCCTGAGCAATTTCTAATGATGCTGCAGAGTTGACATGGGGAAGGCTTTAGCTGCAGAAGGGGCTCTTTAACTGGATTTTGCTATTATGGAATAAGATTCTAAGTCAAAGGGAACCTAGTTACAGCTTTGGTTTCAACCCCATCGCAGAAGGACTCTGATCAAGACCTCCAGGAGCAAACCAGCATTGCCAGAGCATTGCATCAATCCGGTGGGCAATGCACCTTCTGCTGGGCACCAGCAGAATGAAGAGCTGCAGAGGAGGAGAAGAATCCTTGTCCTCTCCCAAAACAGCCCAGTTGGTGACCTGGCTGGGTGAGCTCACCAGCATTTGCCTATAACATGTGCATGTGCTTCACACTGAGCGGGATTTGGTGATTCACTTTTAAAGGAAAGCTCTCCTTGATTGCTCACTGTTGTTCATTAAATACTTGCTTATGCTAAAGGAAAGCTTCTTGGGATTTTGGTTCCCTTAGTTTGCTTTCTCATGAATCCTTGCACCGTGACTTTCATTTGTCCTGGTGCCAGGGCATGAATGGGTGAATACATCCCTCCACGCTCTGTCAGTGTTCACGGAAGCTGATCTTTCAACACCATCACCCTTGAAATCCACCATGTAACCACATTTTGCATATACCATGATTTTCTGTTAAAGAAAAGCCATTAGGAATGAAGCTGTGATGCTTGTCACCAACCAAAGAAAATCAGTTGACACATTTGGCAAACTGTCTGGCAGAAGAGATGGGGCTGTTTGGTGAGGTTCTAGTGGACCTGTTTGTTGGTTGTGGAAAGCCCTAGATCACACCTTGAGTGAGATGTATGGAGTTTATTCTGCATCCTCAGCTTATGCTGTCACAATTATTACTATTTATCAGATTTCATAGAATCATGGAATGGGTTGGGTTGGAAGGGACCTTAAAGATCATCAAGTTCCAGCCCCACCTGCCCTGGGCAGAAACACCTCCTGTTAGACCAGGTGTCCAACCTGGCCTTGGACCCCTCCAGGGATGGGGCAACCACAGCTTTTCTGGGCAAACAATGTGCCTCACTGCATGGTTTTTGCATCCTGTGTGGAGAGTTTTCCTGCTTTCATGTCAAACTAAGTTTACGCTTCCCCACCCACCGCAGCACCTTGGGGGGAGCTGCTGGATGGAAGGGCTAGAGATGGGCAGGAGCAGGACCCGTGGGCAGGGGGCTGGGGGATGCTCAGCCCACCCATGTTTCTAGCAGATTCTCTCTGCTCCCAGCCCGTGCAGGAGGAGCAGAGCTGCGAAAAGGCTGCTGGCAGGCAGGCTGAAGAGGAAGCAGATTTGCCAAGGGAGAGCAAAAGGGGTTTTCTCCTCTGCGAAATTTCCAAACCTTAGCGTTTTCCCGCAGCTTTATGACTGCTCACCCCCGGGGACACTTTCCAAGCGCACGCCTTTCCTTATTGCACCAGAATAATTCATTCACTTCCAGCAACTCCGGGCGGGCGCAGACCTGTCCTGGCCCCTCCACGCCTTTTCCGATAGCCAAGCCCCTTCCCACCGCGCAGCCGAGGGGATGCGGGAGGTGAGGACGATGAGCTACAACCAGACATTTGGGGTCCCAGCTTTGCCCTCGGCGAGGTGATGACTTCTGCAGTGCTGGTGTGAGAGCAGCCCCAAAAACACAAATGAAACAAGCAGCCACGGAACACAAATGTCACCGGAGCTGCCACCTCCTGCTCGCAGTGAGCCAAGCTCATCTCAGCCCTTACTGCAGGGATGTCTGTGATTCAGGAATGATTTGGGTAACAAGTAGCCAGGGTAACAGTCACCATTCTTTCTATTTGATGACTCGCTATCAGAGCTGCAAATAATGCGGGGTTGAAGGATCTGGTGTAGGGGAGAACTTTGTAGAGTGGGGTTGGTGGTTGGACTCGATGATCCCAAGGGTCTTCTCCAACCTGAATGATTCTGTGATTCTGTGGTTCTAACCAATGCAGGCTCAGGAGTTCGAATTTGCCCATGCAGTTTCTGGCCCCTGTCTCCCAAACAGCCCTGGCCCCATCGGACACCTCCACAGCCCCTCTCTCTGCCAGGCAAAATGTAGCCCATCCTGTTCCTGGTATTCAGGAAAAATTGCTTCTCCATTTTGTCGCAATTTTTTCATCACTGCTGCTTCCTACATTGCTTTATCTGTGGGGTATTCAGCTTTCTGTACCCCCATCTAACTGACAGAAAGCAGTGTCATGCTGCGGTTTGGAAATACATGCATCAGTAAATGACTTCTCTCTCTTCAGTCATCCACGCTCAGCAATAAGACCAAGAGACAACATTTAATCACAGTCATTCTTGTTTCCGCCTGGATAAACATGAAGTCAGCCAGGGAAAATGTGTGAGCGATGTGTGGCTCAGGTTTATTAAGCAAAGGGTGGGTTTCCAAGGCCACCCTCAGCGGGTGGCCCTGTGGCAGAGGAGCATGGATTGGGCTCAGTTGTTCTGACCCCAGGTCAGAAATAGGAGGTTGTTGGTTCAGCTGCTCTGGGGAGTTTGGTCTGACCCATGCAAATGCATAGGGTGCCGTGAACACTGGTGCCTGTTGCCCAGCCAGGTGTATAGGCTGCTGAGAGGTTCTCATACTAATTAATGTCACTCCATGATCAATTCCTGCTGTTGATGGAAATGCATGTGAGATTATTCAAAACATTACCTAGTTTATCTCCATTAATTGTGGGTTTCTTCTATCATCCTGTACTGTTTGCAACACCAGAGGAGATGCTGCAATGCTGCAGTAAGAGGAAGGGTAGAAAGCACCCCCCGACAGCATCCTTTTTCCCTTCTCTGAGTGCACTCTCCCCGTGCCCTCCCAAGGACTGCGAAGCCGCCTCATCTGCCAAAAGCCAATGGTTTTCTTTATTGCTGGTACATAAAAACACTTCAGACCACATCTGGTCTGCAGGTACTGCCCTCTGGGTGAAAAAGCTAAGAGGAATCAAAAATGCAAACTGCTGTTCTAGAGGGTTTTCCAGCTGCCTGTAAAAGAGAATGAGATTTTTTGAGGTTTTTTTTTTAAAATGTGCCTCTGAGAGCCCACCTCATTGGGAGGGCACTGGTGGGGCTGGAGCCATTGGTGGTCTCAGCCACTCCAGCCCCTGCCATTTGCCAGTCCGACCTGCTCACTCAGACCTGCACCTCCAGCCCAGCCACCCCACTTGGCATCACAATTCCTCCTAAATCACTTCTCAAAGCTGAATTTAAGCAAAAAAAACTAAAACAAAACAAAACAGAAAGGCCAAGCCATAGCAAATCGCGGTAGCAATGAACGGTGCTGCTTGCTGATGTCTTGCTTTGCTCATCAAGGTAGAGCCAGTCCCAGTCGCTGCTGCCTCTCGGTCCCTCGTGTTCAAATCTGGCCCTCCCAGTTCGGGGGGCACGCGTCTGGGGCAGCGCTGTCCTCCCCGGGGCCGCCCTGGGCGATGCTGGTGGAGGTGAGGAGGAAGGCGGAGTAGGCGAGGTCAGCATCCTCCTTGGAGCTCTGGGGAAGGAGAGGGGGACACCATCAGGGGGCTGGAGACTGGCAGCAGCACGAGGCAGGGGAGAGGACAGCATTAAGATGGGCAGCTCTGTGGGGCCGTGAGTGTTTTGGGGTGATATGGGCAGACTGGGTGAGTGGGACAATCTGGTGCCAATGCGAGAGCATTGTGCCTTTGCACAGCCTTGGGAAGACCCCAAATATTTGTGGGTTTGGGACTCCACAATACACATGTCCCTGCATGTGGGCACCCAGCTCACCTACCCTAAAGCTGCTGGGTTTTACTAGATAGTTTAACTTATTGCTCTGTTTCAGCTCTTGGCCCTTAAATGCCTGCATGCCACCTTTGGTTGGGGACTTTTAAAAAGAAGGGCTTGCATCTGGCGCCTTTGGTTAGTGTGGAGTTGTGGCCCTTGGCCATGAACTTACCAAAGGGAGGAGAGGCAGGGGAGAGACAGGGTGGAAGCAGGGGCATAGCAGGGGCTTGCCATGGCCAGAGGAGCAAGTCACAGAGCCCTCCCTGCCCACATCTGCCCCCTGAACACTGCTGGCATGGGAGCACGGTGCTGGGGGAAGGCTGGGGAGTGAGAAGTGCTTTGACTTCTGGCCATGTGCTTATCCCAGTCTTTTATTCTTATGGGAACAACACAGCCCCGACCCTCCTGATCCTTTCTGGGGCTGACTTGGGGTACTGTACTACTGACTCTGCTAAAATGTGGGGTCAGGAAAGTGTTAAAGTCCCCCCCACCAATGCTGATCTGCAGCAGGTGGTGGAATCTGGGTAAGATGGAGAGCACCTGGGTATAAATAAGGCCCCTGGGAGAAGGTACTCCCTTTGGCAGAGACTGGAGGGCTGCAGTGGTTCTTCCCAGGTCAGTGGGCTCTCTCCTGCCTCCTCTTACCCTTTTTGCCTTCTTTGTCTCAGCAGCGCTTTCGGGGGTGGCCTCGGTGGCGATGAACTCTGCAGGGAGAGGAGGAGAGGCGTTAGGGTGTGGGGGTCATTGCTGGGAAGGTGTTTCTGTGGCTTTTGTAGGGTCCTTCTGCAAACCCTTTGCTGGCATCTCTTGCCCCAGGGTTGTAGAGAACCCCCTGGGGAGCAACATACCGTCCCCTCCTATTTGGGTCTCCTGGGTCTCCTTCACACAGGCGTTATTGCTTGCACTGTACTCCTTCACGCTTTCAAAGTCTGACATGCTGATGTTTGTCCTGTAGCTCCCCACGGACACCAGGTCTGTGAAGAGGGAGGAGATAAATACCCTGCACAGAGACAGTGTGAAGGCATCCGCATCCCCATCACCTCCGTGCAGGGAGACACCAGGCAATGCAGTCCCCAGAGCTCCTGGAGGGGTGGTCTCTGTCCCAGCCCGGGCACACTCCCCACTGGGTGTTGGAGTCTTATAGAAGGGGTCAGTGAGAGAAACGGGGTCCCTGCTCTCCCCATAGCATAGGGGGTACCAGGAGAGCAGCTCAGCCCAGCAATGGGCACAAAGTATTGCCTTGGTCTTAATATCACTGACATTTCTCAAGGGACTAGAAGAGGCAGGGACTCACCAGATCTCTTCAGCTGCCTATATTTAAAAACAGCAAAAACTGCCACGAGGATGAGGAGTACAGCACCAATAGGGGTCAGGATTAAAACAAGTTTATTTGGGCCATGGCTTTCATCAGAGCTGGAGTGGAGGGAAAAGATATAAAGTTAAGTTGTGATATGCATTTTAAAATTATTATTATTATTATTATTAAAGATTGAGTAATGTATATGAATTTACAACAGTCTAAAATCTATGGTAAATCTGAGTGAGTGTGATGTGAATGAATTGTTAATGAATTGGATCCCAGCATATCAGAGGGGAACAAAAGAAAAAGCAGGACAGAGCTTGTGCCAAACCAGCCACCTCAGCAGCTTGGTTATAAATGTGTGTTAGAAAAGCTCTCTAATATCAACAGAAGTATTTTCAATTAGTTTTTCTGTACCTGGGATCTCTAATTGCTCCCTTCTGGCACTGTATTTTTTTTTTTACTTGGGTCAGAGATTAATTTCAAGAGATCTTGCCTTTTGCTGTAACTTTTTGCTGCTTTTCCTCCGATGTTTTGAGTTAAGATCCTCGGGGATAATTTTTTGTTTGCTTGTTGCTAAACCACACACCCCGTGTGCAAACACAGCACCGACAACGGGCTGAGAGAAACCTCACAAATACGATAAATGGCCAGAGGCTTGGAGGGAACCAACCTTTTCGAGGCTGCTGCGCCGCTGTAGGACCTTCCTTGGGGAATAAAATTGTCCTCGGCGTGGCTGGGGGGCTCGGCGTGGCTGGGGGGCTCAGCAATGTCCAGGAGGTCAAGGCCACTGTCGGCAGTGCTTCCTGCATTTCCCAGGGAAGGAGGGACCGTTAGTTGTGCGAGCGACAGCACGGAGATGGTGACACAGAAACTACTTGGGTGTATTTGGCACATGTGGAACTACAGCGGGTTTTGGTTGTAAGTGGGAGGCTCTTTAAAATGGGGTTTAGAGAGCTGAAATAATCTTATTGCCAAAAAAATTGTTGCAGAAATCTCACGTAGGCTCTCTCCCTACAAACTTTTAAGAAGTCTCGTGTTCCTACGTTCTGCCTCTAGCATTTCACGAGCAAATTTCAAATATTTGGTTTGTTATTATTTCTAGCTCTTTGCCCAGAAAAGGCAGTAAAATAAGGCTCTTTTTCTCTGTTTTCACTGAGGATAGTTGTCTGTGGGATACGTTATTCTGCTCAGCTTCTGACAATATTCCTTCCCAAGAAAAACAAAATACTGCACCAAAGCTGAGACTAAGTCCTTTGCTGTCCCAGGGGAGTGGGTGATCACCCTTCCTTTCCTGCTCCCTGCTAATTTTCCTGTTGATTATGATAATAAGCTCTCTGGAGCAAGGTGTGTCCCCAAACCTGGCACAGCCCTTCACCTGATAGGTGTCAGATGTTGCTGAATTTAAATGATGCTGCGAATTGTAACTGCAATAATTAGTCAGGACAAGGGTTAAAAAATAAAACCTGTGTGGAATGAAGTGATTTTTAAACTGGTGGGGTTTTTATGACTGGGAAGTAAAAGCCAGTGAGTAGATGAAAACATCTATGAAAAGATGTGCAAAATCAGGGTGATTTTGGCATCTTCTCTGGGAGTCTGCCTGGATGAGAGGACTGCAACCTACTGGATATGGAGAGGACTTCTCTCTCAGCAGAAGGCAGCCTGATTCACAGCCCCGAGGAGCAGGAAAGCCCCTGCCTGCCTTTGCCTTAGAGCTCACCTCCAGTCACCTCCAGGTACACTGCCATGGTTTCCCCAAAGAGGCTGTTGCGCTTCACCCCGCACCAGTACCAGCCTTGGTCTGTCTTTGCCACCGAGTCAAAGTTCAGGATCACAGTCTTGTTGTCGGTGTCACAGCTAACATCCATCCCTGTCTGCCTTTGGTCAGAGGCAGGCATGGGCATGCAGCCGGTGTTGGTCCACTTGCACCAGTACTTCTGGTAGGAGTAGTACTTGCACGGATAAGAGCAAGTTAGGTCGACCCGTGAACCCACTTGTGCCTCCACTTCCTTCTTTCCCTCCAGTCCAGGTTGTCCTGTGAGGGCAAGCAGAACATCAAGGCTGGTGTTAGTGGTTTCAGTGGTGGGAATGGTCATCAGCAGTTAGTGGTGCTGCTAGAGATGGTGAACCGGGAGATGTATTTTTGAAGGATGGCGTTCCTTACACTGCTAAATTAATGTTAGCAATGCTGCATTAGCAAAGGGGCTTTTGCACCTCTGGGTGAAAGCTGGGGTTTGTTTTTTTTTGTTGTGGTGAGTTTTTTTTTGCAAAGCTCAAGAAATACCTGCATGAGAAACTCTTATCAGCACTTCCCCATAAAACTGAAGCCTTGTGTTTCCATTTTAAAGCTACTAGGGTGTGGGGGGATTGAACTTGCATAACGTGAAACATTGTGCCGGGGTTGGACCTCATGTTGATGTACTTTCCTCTTCCTGAAAAGCCAGATCTGCTCCTTCATGGTGCTTAGGAGGTTGGTTCATGGTGCTTAGGAGGTTGGTTTGTACCTGCTGAGCAGGCAGGGAACTGCCAAAGCGTGAGATCGTACCTTCTATGATCTTCAGCTCAGTTGATGATTGCTGCTCATTCTCCTTGTCTGTCATGCACCAGTAATAGCCTTTGTCGCTGTCCTTCAGCTGGTTGAGGATGATGGTGTATGTGTTATTTTGTGGGTTGTCGTACATGGCCACTCTTCCTTCATACATGGGTGACACAAACCCGGCGTTATCTATGATCTTAGCACACCCATTCTCCCTCCACTTGCACCAGTACTTCACTGAGGACATTCTTAGAGGCTCGTAGTGGCATTCGAAAGTTACTGAACTTCCTTTTACGCCAAATATTGTGGTCTTTCCTTGAGGAACCTTTGTCTCTGGAAATAAAAATTAAATTAGTAGCTCTACATGTCTGACTTTTGCCCCTGTGGCACCCTCCCAAAGAATAAATATTATTAGGTCAAACAAAGCTGTTTTGGTTAAAGCAAGGCAAGGTGAAGCTCAGGGGTGCAGACAGTAGGGGACTGTCCTGGCATTGCCAGGAATTAACCCTAAAGGGTCTGTCAGGCCTTTCTTTTTCCCAGATCCATTGGGTAGTGGTTGTCATTGTGTACTGACATATCAAAGTTTTGCTCCCTATGCCGGGAGAAGGTCAGGTCGTCTCCTTTCTGCATCTCTTCTTTTGAGATTTAAGGAATTAAGCCTTGAAGAGACCATTTGCCTGTCTCAAACTGGGAGACAGTATTCACCTTCTGGAGTTTTGGGCTAGCCAGGCTAGGGAAGAGACCTAGCCACTGCTGGGAAAGCTCAGTCTTGATACAAGCTTTATTAGTGATAGCTCAGTAAGTTACAGATAACTAAATGGATAAAGAAATATCTAGATGGGAGGACAGGATAATAGTATTCTGTGAAAGGAAATTAAAATTCTCGTGAAAGTGAGACTGTTAGTGATGCTGTTAAAGAGAAACATAGATAAAGGCAGGAAAAAAACACTGGGAATAGCTTACTCACCCTCATAGACATGCACGTCCAGCTCCTTTGATACTCCTCTCTCCCCAAAGACGCCAGCCCCGCACACGTACAAGCCAGAGTCCTCCCAGCCCATCTGAGTTATCGCGACGCTGAAGGAGCCTGCAGGCTCCGTATTGCTCAGTATAACTCGCCCGTAATAATCCTCGCCGTATTTCTGGTAAGTATCAACAACGGTCCTGCAGCCGCCTTTATCCAACTTGCACAAGTATTTCCTCTCGCTTTCATAGTCTTTCCCAAAGCTGCAGGACACGGTCAAAGTGCTGTGCAGCTTCACGTAGAAGAGCTCAGCCCCCTCAGGCACGTGTGGACCTGTGCATCCAGAGACACCAGTCAATGCCTGCTGTCAGCACTGTCTGTGGCTGTGAGTGACTTCCCTGTACCTTCAAAGGCTGTTTATTAGCATGAGGATTTCCTATCCTTTGCTGTATTATATGATCATGTACCATTCCTGGTCAGAGCATGATCATGGAATCACAGAATGGAGGGAACCTTAAAAATCATCCCATGGGCATGGACACCTCCCGCCAAAGCAGGTTGTTCCAAGCCCTGTCCAACCTGGCCTTGTACCCCTCCAGGGATGGGGCAGCCACAGCTTCTCTGGGCAGCCTGGGCCAGGCTCTCACCACCCTCACATGTAATGATCTACCCAGCCATGTCCCATGTCTGTCACGTGTTTCAGGACTGAGATCTCTACGCTGTTTCACTGCCCACTCTATAGCAGGGTTTCTCCCACAGTCTTCTTGCCAGGGGCTGTGCCATGAGTAGCACGATGCTCTGCACCCAGGGCTTTGCCCAGAGGTGGGGTGATGTCCTGTACACCACACCGCTTTCTCCTGGACTTGAGCACAGTCTTGGCTCACCACCATGGGTTGGTAGGTACGTCGGAGGGACGGACAGTTCTGCCCTCAGACTACATGCATCTCCCTAACCTTTAGTGGCTGAGAGAGGTCAGCAGTTTCCAAGTGATGTCTGTGACCTTAAGATGAGTTTTGTTTAATCTGATTTTTATGCCAGAGTTTTGGTCAAAAAAAATTGTGAGAGGGGAACATGAAAACTGCTGTTTCCTGAAAACATGGAGTATCTTGAGCTCTTAGACACTGGATTCACTATCTGTAGGGCCTTACTAAAAAACAGCAGAAAAAAAAAAAAGTAAAATAATATAATAGCTTAAGGAGCCCTGAGACTGTAGTTACCTTCAGAAACATCCAGGATGACTTTGTGGGAGAGCCCTCTGCCATTGATACCAACACCACACTGGTAGGTGCCTTCATCTGTCTCTGTGAGCTCGGTCATGTTAATCTGGAAGTATTTTGCCAGTGGGTAGTCGATGAGGGAGACTCTGCCTTGGAAGCCTGGAGAGGTGTAGCCGCTGGTGGAGACGATGGTTGTGCAGCCCGTGGTCGATTCCTTGCACCAGTACTTTCTGTCATGTCTATTCACACTTGTGGGAGGGTAGAAGCATTTCACGGTGACTGACCCCTTGAGAAGCCCATATACCTCCCGTGGTCCAAACACAGGGCTCTCAACTGCAAGAGGAAAACACATTGGCTGTAAAAGTCAGCTCTGCTGTGCAACCCCATGGGACTAGGGGACAGGTGTATCGGGGTGAGCATGGACCCTGGGCTGTGAGCAGCATCATGGATCTGACAAGTCCCATGGCAGTGGCAGGTCCCAGTGCTGCTGGGGGGAAGATGCTCCCTGAACGCTGCTCCCCCCTCACTGATGCCACCTCTGGGCTTAGGCCACCCACAAGACCTGTGTCCCTGATGGGTGACACTTACTTGCTGCCTTGGGGAGGTATCTTCTGCTTGTAGATTGGGCTGGGAGGAGGGCGAGCAGGAAGATGAATGCTAGAGAAGTCATTTTTTCCTGCGTTCCCTGGAAAAGGCACAGAAGTTGGTGAATAATCACATTTTCAAAATGATTAAGTTAAATCACCAAGTGATCTTATAATCCTTATGCCTGAAGGATACGAGAGTTGTGGCTGCTAGAGCTAGAAAAAAAAAAATACAGCATTTAATTGCTTCTGTTGAGTGATTGAATGGGAAAGAGGGGGCTGATAACTCTGTTCTTGCCTGTGTTGCTGTGTGGCATCGTGACTGCCCGTGGGTCGGTCTCATCCCAACTCCCCAACCTTTCCATTCTGCAAAATGAGGGGAGCTGTTCTTAGGACAAATCTGGTTAATTCAATGCCTAAAAGCCACGCGTGTGTCTGTCAGAGCAGAGTGTCCCTTGAACAGGCAGCAGGGTCACTGTGCACAGTTTAAGAAGGATTTTTCCAAACCAGTCAAAATCGGAACAGCCCACCACAAGACTGAAGTCCAGAAATGACAGAAAATTGCTGATCCCTGGCAGGCATGAGAATCAGGTGGCAACTTGGTGCTCAACTGCTGACTTGACCCTGGCCAAGAGATAATGCTACTTCTAATAGTTTAATAGCTGGGGTCATATTTTCTCTCGATGTCGTTCATGCAGTGAAAGGAAAACTTGTTCCCTTGTGAGCCCAAGCGCCAAAACCACTCCTTATGCAAACCTGCTCCCACAGAATGGTTTGGTTTGGAAAGGACCTTTGAAGATGATCTGGTCCAGCCCCTTGCCCTGGGCAGGGGCATCTTTCACTAGGTTGTGCTGCTCAAGCCTCTGTTCAACCTGACCTTGAACATTTCCACTGATGGGGCACCTACCGTGTCTCTGGGCAGCCTCTGCCAGTGTCTTACCACCTTCATTGTAAAATATGCTTCCTTATGTCCAAATTTCATCCCTGTGTCATGGAGCAGAGTGTTTAATTACTGCTCTTTTTTTCCCTGATCTCTTTGAGGACACATGAGAGAAAAGGGGTTACATTTTCACCTCCTTTTTTCTTTTCTTTCCTCAGTTTCTGGTAAAGTTAGTGTGATGCAGGGATTTACCCCTCACCTCCACCCATCCAAGAGTCACACTTAAGCCAATAAAGCACTGTCCCACCTGCACATCCAAACAACCTACTGCACCCAAATTAACCCTTGGCCAGCTCTCAAGATGACGGCTGTTGGGGGATGTCAAACCAAACTGTGGGGCTCTTGAAATGTGTCCATGATCTTCAGGATATTTCCTACCTGCCCCTTGTTTAGGACTGAGTGGTGGCTCAGAGGAAGCCAAAGCTTTAATTCTCTAAACTGTTGTCTTTGGCCCAAACTGAGTGTGCTGTTGGACGCTGCCTTGGAGCGATGGGAATGTGCATTTCCTGAGTGTGGCTCTTGATCTATCTGCATACTCCAAGTCCTAGAGAAGATGATAGCTGCCAAGTCTTTATAAACATTCAGAGGAATTTGATTTCAGGGTGTCAAGTAATGTGATTTTATTAAGGGTAATTCCCAGTAGAAGAAAAAGTCTTTTATTTCCGTGTTAAGATAAAAGGTGTTCTGTTGTGCTTTCTTCCTTGTATTGTGATTTCTAATTGCTCAGTGGCCACTTGTCCATGGCTAATAATTAACTCACTGAGCATGAAAAATGCTCTTTCGTAGATATCCCAGAAGTAGCCAGCAAGGTAAACATAACATATTCAACAGAAAGCAAACAGTATGGCACAAAAAGGCCCTTGATACTTGCCCCTGGCTAACAGCAGTTTCTTTGGCTGATGGTCACCTCACTGGCCTCCCACCCCTCTCTCTGCAGGACAAGCAGGATCCCAGTTCAGCTTTCCCCTTCTTGGCAAAATTAGAATAATCTGTTAGTCTAATTCCTTCCCAAAGCAATCGGCAAGTTCAAGGTTATGGGCAGCATTGTTTTGTCAGGTTGGGAAGGGTTACCAAGACAGCTTCTGTGAAGCAAAGTTATAGCTGTGTCCAGAAAGATGTGTGTGAGGGTGGTGGCATCAAGGGTTACATGTGCATGTTAAAGCAGGGAAAAAATTTTTCCTCTCTGTCACCGAGGACATGTAGGCACTTGTTGCCTACCCAAGAGCAGCACTTCCTGTGGGCTTGTGTGACCAATTGCTGCAGCTCTGGGTTGCCTCCAGTCCTGTTTTCTCAGATGTGGTTAAAACCTTCCCCCCACTCGCTGAATGAATGGACAGAAATCCCACATAAAGCAAGTCTGAGCAAGCACAGATACTGGTTATATAAAGAAATCTGTGCTGATCCTCTGGGCTGGACAGCTGGAAACCCCCTCTCTGCTGCCGGCGCTGTGTTGCACTGCGGGAGTGACACGTCTGAGCCCACAGAAATGGCACAAGTGAGCTTTGCTGGTCCCTCTGCAACATGTCTGAGATGCTGGAGGAGAATTTCATTAAGGAGTTGGCAAAAAAGCTCTAGTATTTTCTTGATTTGAAAGAAGATTTGCTGCTGGATTTGACGCCTCTGGTCAGAACACAAGGTCTAGACCTCGGAGCTCCAGGGAACAGAAAAAGTTGCTGAGATCAAATGAAAAGGATGCAAGTAAGTGGTTGTGCAAGTGATTTGTGTTTGTGCTCCTGCAGATGGAGGAGGAGTTGGAAGGAGAGAAGAGATGGAGCAGAAAAGGCTTGTAGGGGGCTATAGAAATGTCAAGAGGCTTGAAATCAGAGGGCAATGCCAGGTTTGTTATCTCCAGAGCAGCTGGGAAGCAGGTTGTGGCAAGTGTGCTGGTGGGTCTGCAGTGTCCTTATCCTGCTGCGTGCCCAGGGCTGGTGCACTGGAGAACCAGTGCTGGAAAGGGGAAAAATGCCTGTGCCCAGCCTGTGCTCCTCCTGACACTCACCTGCCCCTTCTCACGGCTCTATTAAACTTTTCAGGAGTAGAGAAAGGGGGGAATAACTGGTGGTCTGTTGTCTTGTATTGGTGAAATCTTCCCTGGGGCTGCCAGTGGAAGTGAAGCTTTGTTTTGGGCTTTCTATACAGAGGCACAACATATGAGTATGTGCCCTCTGTGTCTGGCGGCACCAGCAAAAAATCTGCCATGGGCAGTGATGCTGTGACTGGTCCTGAGGGGTCTCCCCAGGTGCTGGTGGGGCACTGGTGGTTGGCACTTGCGTGGTTCTCCCACAACCTTCCAGCAGATGCTGCATTTGGTCGCCCTTTACGGGAATAGTTGCACTGATATTTTGTTTGCAGACTACTGATGATCCTCCACCAGTTTTTGCTGGGCACTGTGTGACGTGGCTGGTATGGACTCAACTGTCACACTGGCTTCTCCTCTGCATGTCCATGTCCCCTGCTCCCCCTTCCTGCAGGCACCGACCCGTGTGCCTGGTGCCTGTGTGTGATTTCTGATCACACACGAAGCAGGGAGGACTGAATGTGTGAAACCACAGTGTCCCCACGGACTGATGGGCACTGGAAACCTCTTCTGCAGGGAAAAAGCTGGTCCTACCACACCACATGGATCACCAGGACCTTGTTTGGTAGCTGATGTTCACGGCACTGTGCGGGTTGGTGTCTTCAGCGGAGCTGGAGGCAGGAGGGATCATGGAGGCTGAGAGAGGAACCTGGACACGATTAGTGTCACGTTGTCCACACAGGCAGTGGTGCCAATTCTGATGCTCTGCACCAGGGCAATGGCAATCTCTTGTCTGGGGCACTTTGCTGCGGTCTCCAGCTGTTTGCAGTGTGCTGGTGTGTTTGTGTGTATAATGCATCAGGGATTTCAAAGAATTATATTGTAGAAGACCAGAAGAGGGTAGGGTCATCATTAGCTTCATCTTGAAGTTCTCTTCCAACCAAAATAAATCTATGACTCTATGGAAGTGGTTCACGGTGCTGTTGCAGAGCAGTGCGAGGTTGCTCTGGAGTAGCTATGGTATGAGACCTCCCCGGGCTGGGGTTCCCAGTCTATTGTGTGTGGATTCTACCCTGGCTCATCAAGTGATGAAAGCCCTGCAGGATTGTCCGAGGTTGGAAACATCACCTTCCTCTCCAGCACTATCGTATGCCTAAATTTTGAAATAATGCTTTCAGGTTTCCAGAAGAAAGTGCTCTTGGACCTGGTTAGCTCTTCTAAATATCATTCATTGAGATCTTCTCTGGGTTTCTGCGTTGCTCTTGTGACTCTCTGTCCTATCAAGCAGTATTTTCAGGTTTATAAAGATTTGAAAGAGATCAAGACTTGATCCCAGAGTTATGCAAACCCGAGCAAGCAACTGCTCTTGCTGGGTATGAAATACCACAATTTAGTTCCCAAATTCTGCTGACTCAGCTGCAGAGTTGAGCTCTGAGAAACCAGTACACTCCTCACACAGCTTGCCAGGGATCAGCACAGTCCAATCCATTAGCTATTAACCATTGCTCTTAACAATGACCAGTGTCAAGGACATGGTGTCGGATCAGCAAAACATGAAGATTTAGTTGCCACATTTGTAATTCTAGCCTAGAGGTCCTGTTTTGTAGTCCTGTTACTCAATTCTATGAGAAATAATAACACAGAATACATATTTTTTCCCTCAAATCCCTTTAGAGCATGACCCATGAACACCATGGACACAGCAAAGGGATTCTTGCTGCACAGCACTGGGACTACCTACATCTTTACCCTGCCCATCAAGATCACTGCATGGATGGCCTTAATGTGAGTTTTATTTGCCGGAGTGGGACGGAGAAAAGCCACCAATTCCCTTGGATGGAACGTTTTCATGGAGTTATGAATGAGCAATCAACTTTAAGATAAAAGATCAGGCTGACCTAAACACATACAGAAAAATATTTCACGTTCCAAACCGATGCCTCCTTTACAATGTGGAGAAAATAAGTAGGAGGGGTTAAGTTTGTGATGCGGTGAGCAGAAACAGCTAGGCAGATCTTATTGAAGATTATCAGGATTGACTAAGAAATCAGCAGTTTCTTAGGAAATTCTGAAGTGCTAAGTGTCCTTTCTAGCTAAGAATGTTTGCAAGCGCTGCTTAAATAGTGTCCTACATGAGGAATGTATTCTGGAAAACAAATGAAGAAGAATAACCAGCCAGTCCTCTGTGGTGGTGACTGAAATTCCTGATGAGAATACGCTGCTGGCTTAATTTTATGTTCCTTTAAGCTGTTAGGTCATGGATCAGTGTATGGTATATCTAATTTTATGTTCTTGTAAGGTGTTAGATACCCCATATACCAACTTTTTGCTTTTCAGATAAGAGTATCACAGGTCACTTGTTTCTTATGGCTTTTTTTTTTCCCCTTTTCTCTTGGGCTGGAAAGTGAAACCAGCTTCAATGCTATTAAACTATTCTTCTAGTTCAATACTATCGATATTGCAAGGAGCAGGAACTTGCAGTGATCCAAAATCACTTACTGTACAGCCAGTCTGTACCATGACAATTGTGGGACGGGTGGATGGTGCCAGTGTGTATCTTTACCAGCAGCACAGTTAGGAGCTGGTCTTTCTCTGTACTTCAGATGAAATTTATTAAAAAAACTCCCATAAGAATGTTTCCTTCCTCAGAGAATTAATTCCAGTGTGCAGAAACCCTCCGCTTTGCAGCTGGTATAAATGTGGAATAGAAGCTGCTAGTTTCCTCTTGTGTCAGTCTTGGGACACCGCGCACATCCCATTCACTCAGGCTTCGGTCAAACTCAATAGCTCTTCAGAGCTTGTGTAGGGCATAACCATAACAATTCCCTTCTTAAATCTCAAAATCCACATCCCTATGGTTAGCTCTGTGGTGTGATTAAAAATATTGTAATGACCAGAGACTAATTTGCAACAGCTCAGATTACTACAGTAATATTTACTAACATTCGTTATTTTCTATGTTAAGAATTAATGCAAATATTGCAGTGATAATTAGCCTTTTTTTTTCCAGAAAGGAAAGGCTAAAAGTCTACTGCAGAGAAGAAAATATAACCATTATAAGCCTGATAGCATGCTTTTGGCCTTCTTTTAAAGAAATTAGTCCCCCCGGCAGCAAGACCTGCACCCCTATTTGCTGCTGTTCCAGAACTGCTGCTTCCCTTCACACACGTGTGAGGAAGAGTACTTAAAAACGTCTCAAGACTTCTATTCTTCTCCTTCCCTGTCTCAAAAGCGGTAGTACGAAAGATTTCATGTTTCAGAATGACAACAAAGCAGCATTACTTACACTCCAAGTTCCTTCTGCAGGCTATTTTGTTCTTTTTGCTGGTTCTCCAAGACTGGCTGCTCCTGGGTTTGCTGGTGTCTGACCCCAGGAGCTCCTGCCAGTGCCCTGCCTCCCTCCTGGTGCTGGACACTGGGCTCTGGCAGTGCCAAGCTGTTTTAAATACTCCTCTGTACCTCTAGCCCTGCATTTCCACCTGTTGTGCCTTAAAGGAATAGCATCCAAAAAACCCTGTCAGGTGAGCACCACCCACAGGAGAGCAGGGAAGGCAATGCCCATCCAGCTCTGCTGTCCCTCTGAGGGTGCAGGTTGCTATCTGCCTCCCAAAATATACAAAAGCCACCCCTAGAGTGGGCTCCCAGGCTTGTTCATGGTCACCTCTTCCTCCTTTGGGAAGGGTGGCTGCTTGGGGTTGGGTCCATGGAAGGTCTTCTGCTCTGCTTGGAGCAGAGGACTTGTGAGACAGCTTTCTGCATGGATGGGACCCAAATATCTAGGGCAGCTGTGGCACCTTGGGTTGAAGATGGGTGGCACAAAGACATTGGGGAGCCTTGTGGGGTCTAAGTATGCAAGGGTCCAGCCAGCTCCCTCCTCTTTGTTAGCATTACAGCATCACCCTTGAGTTCTTTCCAAGTAGGAGAACCCCTTGCTGCAAGGATTTGACCTGGTTTCTGGTCTTATGTTGCCCCCAACCAACACTGGAACAGCAGCTTTGTAGGGCAAAACCGAGGCAAGATCAGTTGTAGTGTTCTGGTTTTTTGGTTTGTTTGGGTTTTGTTGGTTGTTTTTAAGCTGTTGCACATTTTTTTTGGAAACCAACGTTCCTAAGAAGACCCTGGTCCTAGCAGAGCAGGTCTGTCTCCCTTCCCTGCTCTCTCCAGCCCCTCTGCGTCCCCTCAGCTTCCTGGGAAGAGCAGGACTCTGTGTGGGCAAGGGTTGGTCTTGTCTGTGTAGACCAAGAACATTGTAAGCTCTTTAAAATGAAAAATAATCAACTAGAGCTTTGCCACCATCTTCAGCCTCATTTCTTTGCTCTCCTGCTAGAGGTGTCAGGGGTCCAAATACAAATTCCCTGTGAATTGTGGGTTGTCAGGAACGGAACCCTATGAGAAAGTAAAATTAATGAAGATGAAAGTATTTGTAGTATGTGGGATGAATCATTAACTTTGCACTAATGGTGCAAAAGCAGTAATTTCTTCTAACTAGGGGATCACAAAGCTTTTTTTCATCTGTTCTTGGTGAAACATGTTGAGTTTAAGCAGGCTGTCAGCTCTGGGAATTCCTGCCATGCCGGAGAGCAGAGAAATTCTGACTTGGAGTTGGGACACTTAGCAAACTTGCCAGGTTTTAAGCCAGCCTTGGAAGTACCTTTCTTCTAGCTAAGGGTGTTGAATTCCTTCCTCACCATGAATACATGGCTTTTGGGGCAAGGAAGGAGCTTTTGAGGTACAGAAGGCTGTTGCTGTGGTTGCAGAGGGTGATCTAGTGGGGATCTTGCACTGAGAGAACAGCCACCATCTCTTCTAGATGGGAAGAAACGCTGATCCCTTGTAACCCATCTCCTTCCCACCAGAACTGCTTCTCCGGCTGCTCTTGGCATTGCTTTTAATTCTTAGACATGGGGCTGTGCTCGTTTGGCCACAATAGACGCAGGTGTGTTTGCTTTCCCAGACCTTCTGCTCTCCCAAGAGCTTTTCCTTTTGGATGCCAGCACGTCAGCTTCCCCACTTGCCTTGTCTCAGTCCTTCAGTTGGCCTGGAGAGGTGTTTCAAAGAGCCTGGGTTTGTAGAGGAAGCTCAGGAGGATGGTGGCATGGTTGTGGGCAGGGAAAGGCCTGGTAGAAACCAGCCATGGGGACATGCAACCATTTGTGCATCTTGGGCAGGAAAAGTTAGTCCAGGGTGGGTGAACTGTTTATTTTACCAAACCACTGTCTTCGCCCTTAAGATTTCTGGTAAAACTGATCTGTTGCCTCATGCAAATATATTTACTTGGTTTAACAGAAGAGGAAGTGTCCTCTTGCCAAGTCACAGGTTCCAAAGCCCTTTGGCATCTCCAGAAGACAAACAGCCCTGAACTTGCTTTTTTTCTTTGTCTCAGGCCAAAGCACAGTTTGCAGCATGACATGCAATCTGAGCCTTCAAACCACAGCTGCTCTTTGAGGGTCTGGGCTGCGTTTGGGCAGAAATTATTTGATTTTTCAGTCTGTGGATAGTCCTGCAGAAGAGATGTAAGAAAAACAGCACTTGAGAATTTGCATGTCTGTGATACTGAAGTCCGATATGGTTTGTGTTGCACAATGAGCCAGGGGATAAAGTTTTTTTAAAAATGAGAAAAACCTGATACCCTGATTTTTTTTTTTTTGGCCTAGCATGGAGAAAACCTGCAGCCATGAGGGTCCTTCCTACCCTTTCCAGCTTTCCCTTTCCCTCGGGGTGCTCCATCTCTGCATGAGATGGTCAGTCAGGGTGGCACACAAATAGCTTGATTTACAGGCACGTTATTTTATTCCCTCTTCTACGAAGGGCGTAGTGAGTGGCATTTGGGCAGCCTGCAGGGATTTGGCTCCTCGTTTGGCTTCTGAGCGGGGCAGCGAGCAACAAGTTGTGCCGGGTGCTCGGCGGTTTATACTGTGCCTCGGCTTTCCATGGGGAAAGCTGTGAGTTTGTGTACGTGGGGGCTTTGGTGGAAAGGGGCTCTGCCTTAAGGCTTCATTGGTCACCTTAAAAAGTACTTTTTCCCCCATAGTGTTGCTGTGAAAAGACAAAAACTAAAACCAAAAGAAAAGCTGTGATCTGGCATTGCCTCTCTGTAATATTTTTACAAGTGATTTTGGGATTGGTTTTTTTTTTTTTCCTGGTTTCATGCCAAATTTGCTATTTTAAATGAGTCAGATTTTTTTTTTTTTGGGGAGTCCTGCAAACAGAAAACTACATAAACCTGGGTCGGAGGGAACTGCTGGAGTCATTCTCCTGCTCATCTTCAGTGCAGCCTTGTCCCGGGCTTTACCCCAACCAGACATGGAGAAACAAAAAGCACAATTAACAACCTTGGGTTTCCCTTCTCATTTTCAGAAGCGTTTTACGGGATGTCGACTCTTTATTTTCAAGGCTTTAAGGTGGGGTGTGTATACTTTTCTTTACTTTTAGGACTGTAAGAACCATTCATTCAGCTTCTTTTTTGGTAAAATCTAAAGCAGTTTTAGCTGCCATGGTTTTAAAGTCACTCTGAAGGTTTCTTTTGATGCCTGCAGTATATTCTCTAAATGGCTTTGAAAAACTTGATGTCTGTGGATCTGCTTTCTGCTTCTGATCAAGCTGGTGGGCATTTCAAAAGAGGAAAAGAAACACAAGAATGAAGTGCACGGGGTGGCTGTTCATTCCAAAGGGTGCCATTTGCCACAAACGCTTATTTCCCTCTGCAACGATCTGACTTTAAAATATTATGAATGCTTATACAACCAGAATCTAAGTGCATTGTAATGAGAATATGAAATGCCATCACCAAATTTTTTTAATTGCTATTCCACTAAGTTTAATCTCCCTCTTTTTTTTTAAGGGAGAAGAGTGCATTTCACTGACAGGAATCCCACAGATTGGATATACTTTAAAATATTTGCTCAGGTGTTTTTCACAAGAGCTTCTCTCTACAGCACTAATGCTCCAAGACAGGCCCACTATTTTTACTTTTTGCCAGAAGACACGGACTCTCACACCCAAGTTATTCATCCTGAATCTTCCAGGGACAGCATAGATTATCCTACATGAGTAGGACAAAAGAGTTGATGTGATTGCAACACAGTAAACAAGAAATGCTTCTGTGGAATATTGCAAGAGGTCATAAGCAATCAGACTTTATTGAAACAAGCAAGCAGGAAGAGCAATAACGAGTTTACTAGCTGTAAGCAAAAAATATAATCAACCCTGTAATAAATCTATAAACCTCATGTAGGATTTAATCCAAGTCTTTTGAAATCTGTGGCTCAACATTTCTTGGTAAGGAATGAAGGCAATAGTTTGGCATCAGAGCATAAATCCTGGACTGTGGGATCGTAATTCCTGGACTGCAAACCCGCTGTCTATCCTGTGGAGGTATTTTACGTATGAAGCTGCAAATCCTCTGCTTATAACTTGCTTTTATTCTTTTCTGCCGAGGGAGACCGGTCCTTGCAGTGCCAGTTCCAGGAATCACCCGCCTGTGTTTGCCAGGGGCTGTCCCGCATCATGCGCCTTTTCTGGGCTCGGGGTTTCCTCCACCTTTTGCTCTTTCATGGGGTTCAGCTCAGACTGAAACCGCACCGCTTCCAGGATCTCCGCAGGGCTGCTTTCTGCTCCTTAAAACCAAAAACCATGCAGGCACTGGAGAAAAATACCTCTAATGCCAATTTAAATAGATAAGCATGTCCTTACGGACACAGGATTAGGCCCATTGTTTTTCCCATTGTCACTCTTGTGGAAAATGCACTTCCACTCACCACCTTCCTCGCTGAAGGTTTTTGTCCCTAGATTTATCTCTAGGGACACAGTATGTTATAGAATAAGATGTATGTATGTTACAGGTTGTTGAAAATTGTCTGTTAGCAAAGATTGTTTGGGCAAGTCTTTGTCAGCTGTGCACTAAATGGGAGGGATTCGGCCCCAAGAAGCCGCCCAGCACGTAGCCACTCACGCCACACAGCTCCCTGCCCTTTATACCTCAGGATTTCTGGGCACTCGTGGAACCATAAATCTTCTATACACAAAAGCTCAACCATGTTTTCAAGAGAGCCTCAGAATTTCCATTTCCTTCATCTGCTTTTTCTTTAAAAATATTAAAAAATATATATAAACAGCAACTGCTCTAGGGCTTTGAGGGCTTTTAAGCGCGGTTGCCCTTTCAGGCTGCACTGGTTGACAATGGATGAGATGGAAATCTGCCGTGGGTCAGGCTCCTGCTTTTGGAAATCGCCAGCAAAGCCGTTGCAAAACAACCCCCGTAGCCCAAAAGGCGTTGCCAGGTCAACTTACCTATCTCCTTTTGAAGATTTATTTTGGTCAGGGCGAGAATAGTGATAGTGATGAAAATTAGTAAAACGAGAGCTGGTAACACAACTGGGAGCAGAGGGGATTCACCTGATGAGCTGGAAAGAGGAGCCACAAGAATTAAATTGGATTGTGAGTGCTTGGATTTATAAGTACCTTCGTGCAGTTTTTATACCAGAGAGTTAGAAAGGACTTATAAACTCTGACAGAATCAAAGGGGAGCAGTCAACAAAGTTAAGTAGAGATGGAATAATTTAATCTGGAGCTTGGCTTGTGAGGAATTAATTTCTACAGCTGCCTCTGCTGTACCATGTGGGGTTTATGCTGCAGGTGAATTATCTCCTCCAAACTGAAAATGAGCTAAATTTACAAGTTCATGCTCTTTCTGTGCAAGTCATTGTAGGCTCTGGTGCTGCTGGAGGGTGTCTACATGCTGTCTCCTTGCAAAAATGGTGTAAATGCTATTGGGTCTCCACAGGCAGACAGGGCTTTGCCAGGAACGGTGCAAAATCTGCCCCTTTATACAAGAACATGATTTGTGATTGATAACATGCTCCCCCCATCGCTTTTCTGGCTGGATGGCAGGGGATGGGAGGAGTGGGGATGGAGAGG
Source organism: Nycticryphes semicollaris (assembly GCA_013400055.1). NCBI lineage: Eukaryota > Metazoa > Chordata > Aves > Charadriiformes > Rostratulidae > Nycticryphes > Nycticryphes semicollaris. The sequence continues at coordinate 140,189 of VXBJ01001180.1, forward strand.
ATGGCGCTTCTCATGCTGGGCATCACTGGGGCAGATGCCAGGTCTGCGTGGGGGGGGATAGCTCAGGGTATTGAACTGGATTTGTGGACTTTGTGGTTTGTCTTCACTTACAACTGATACTGAGGTATCTGCACCAGCCATGCAAACCCCTTCACCCAGCTCAGGATGGTGATCATAGCTGGGGTGAGAGGAGCGAGGGCTGTTCGCAGCCACCCTCTGTAGCAGGAAGGACAGGAGGTAAATCCACCAGGAAAAGCACTTGAACTGGGGTGAGCCCCAGGGCTTGCTGTAGAGGCATACCATGGAATGATTACTGGCCAAAATAGCTCACAGCCTTTTGATTAACCTTGTCCAAAGATAGCTCCTTGTGCAACACAGAGCACCCAAACACTGCCCTGGTTGCTGGCTGCCCATGAGGACTTGGATAATGCATGCGGTGAAGTAGGCAGCAGCTACTGATTCACCAGAGTTATTGCTCAAGCTTGATGTTTCCTAATGTCCTGAGCAAAGGAAAACAGTCAGGACCACAGGTATTGACTCTGGCATCTGATCTGCAGGGCCGACCAGCACCAGAAAACTTAGAGACAAGTTCAAAGGTGCCACAGATGGACACGAGATAACTTTGCCTTCTGCTTTTCTAATTACCGATGCCTCATTCGGTGTTTTCAACTTGCAACCCCTGCACAACCTGTGTTGGGGCCCCAGGAAACGGGGCAGACGGGTCATAAACCACCACAGTGGTGCTAACAAGAAGCATGGCCGTGACCTTACCTCTCATGATAGATTTCTCCTTGGGAGGTTACAGGGGTGCTGGAGGGAGCAGTGGACAGCAGGGTGCTGGTGCTCTCGGTGATGGTGCCCATCATGTACGTCAGGCCCATGATGCTCCTCTGCGTGGGTGTGCTGTAGTTGGCTGGGCTTGATGATACAGCGGATTTCACAAGAGTGGATGTTTCTGGGTCTTGTGAAGAGCAGGTTTCTACAGAGAAGATTTTAAGGCTTGAATATCCATCTTTTTGCAGAGACATGTTAGATTTACCAAAGATTTACACGTTTCACCTTGCGTCTTGGCAGCGTGATATGACCAAACCCAAGCATTTCTATTTTCCTTTGATTCTTATAGAAAGCAGCTTGGGAGTACTAATGAAAACCCATTGATACTTGGCAAATGTTCATGCTTTAACCCCACTATTTCTGTCTTTGCCAACTGAACAGTTACATGAATCTGTGTATTTTCAGGCTACAGTCTCTAAAACTGCCAAATAACCTTCAGCTTATCTTCAGAGCAAAGCAAATGTCTCTGTGCTGTGCTTGCTAGGATCAGAGTGTCATATGCTGCAGGTTTGCATCATGAATAATCAATAATATAATTCAAATGAACTAAACTTCTTCTGAAAGCTCAGCTTACATCCCTGCCTCTAAAAACCTTTACTATCACCTGATTTACTCGCCAATAATCCTATAGCAAAATGTAAAGCTGGTGTTTCTGATAATGTTATGTTTATGCACAGTACAAAGGAGAGCCCATTCCTCTCATGCCCATGAGAGTGGGCATAGCTCAGTGGGTAGTATTGGTGATAGGAGGATGATTGGACTAGATGATCTTGTAGGTCCTTTCCAACCTTGTGTTTCTACAATTCTATGAAAGGGTAGGGAAAAGAATGATTTAAAAGAAAGGGATTTATTGTGTTCCAAGGCAAACCACCACCTACCCTTCTCGATGAGCAGCTTCACAGCGGATGTGTGCTCTGTGTGCCCGTTTTTAGCCCCACACCAGTACCATCCCTCATCGTCCTCTCTCAGGTGCCTCATCACCACCCTGTACGTCCCATTTTCCTGGTGGCTGCTGGCTATTTGTATCCGTCCTTTGTATGACTCATGCACAAACCCCTCTGTATCCACAAGGAGCAAGCAGCGAGCTTCCTTCCACTGGCACAAATACTTCTTCTCGTAGTTCCCCTTGGGATCATAGTGACACTGGAAGGAGAAGGAGCCTCCGATTGTGCCACTCAGAAATTTTGGTCTCCTGGGGAGGGTGGAGGCTGCAGGTTGGAGAGGACTTTGTTAGCATTCCATGGTCCTCATCCGGGGCAGTGAGGAACTCACAGCCCCTAGCACCCCAACCTACCTGTTGTCACTTGCAGAGCCACCACCTGCTGGTTGTCCCAGCTCCTAAGCCTTCCCATCCCACACTTGTACAGCCCCAAGTCTTCCTTTTTTAAGTCATTTATCAAGATTTTGAAAGCTCCAGAGCTCTCTTGAGGGGCGATAAGGATTCGTCCTTCATAACTCCTTCCCACGTAGCCATCGGTGTCAGTGATGAGGGCGCAGCCAGTTCTCCGCAGTTTGCACCAGAACCTCTTCTCACCACCATGGGTGTCACTGGGTGGGCACAGGACTGTGACAGAGCCACGGAGCTCCCCATGGATGAGCTTGATTGGCCCTGATGGACTGGCATCTGTAGAAAGAGAGCACAGTAGGTACCATCCAGTACTCAGCCAGGAAGATATATGAACGATTGTTTTGGCAAAAACTGTGTACTTTTATACCCCCTTGTTGTAAGTATCTAGTTAATAGCAGAGAGTAGAACAAGTTGACACACGTGTTGTGTGCTGATGCTTCAGCCGGGGCAGGTGGAGCGGGGTCCCCCCTCTGCCCTACCAGTGTCCTACCTTCTGAAACTGTCAGGTTCAAGCTGACATACAGGTCTCTGTTGTTGGTGCCGATGCCACAACGGTAGATCCCTGTGTCGTTCTTCTTCAGCTCCGTCAGTGTCACTGCAAAGGTGCCATTCTGGGGGACGTCCTTGAGGGACACTCGTCCCACGTGGTGGCTCGAGGTGTAGCCAGTTGTGGAAATGACAGTGTAGCAAACTCCACTTCTTGCTATTTTGCACCAATATTTTCGGTCGTGGTTGTTGGCTGGTGTGATGGAGTAGAAGCATTGATGGGTGACAGATCCTCCGACCCTACCTGTCAGAATCCTGGACCCGTACAAGGTGCTTGAGACTGGCTCTTTTGGGGAAAGAAAGAAAGAAACAGAAGTTGTTGGTTACTCGGAGACAGGCAGCTCCTCGGCTGGCAAGAACCAGCAGAGCTCCTCCAAGTCAGGAGTATGATCCTGAGAGAGACCAGTGGAACATCTGGTTCCAAAAGTTCAGAGTTTGTTTTGAATATGGTGGGTTACTTTCCTTGGGTGCCACGTTACCCGACTGAGGATACGTGATAGTGCAGAGAGGGATACCCTGGCACAGACTGGGAAACCCTTGATGCCCCTCATGGGATGTCCCAAACCCCCATCAGCCCTGACAGTCCTGCCTGGAGCTAAATGTCAAGGGCAGCATTTGACAGCAAATACCCAAGAATAACTTTGGGCATCTGCAAACAGGATCCGGCAACTTTCTTGTCCCCACGCAGGCACAAGTGGCTCCTCTGCGGTGCTGAGCAATGGAGAGCTGGGATTCTCCTCCCAGGTCTTGCAATGCTGTGGTGGCTCTTTGCAGATTCTAGTGGGCAGGGAGGTTTGACCAGTGTTTAGTGTCCAAGTGGGGATTTATCCAGGGATGTATCTGTGTCCCCAGCTCCAGCTTTGCCTGTTCTCATTGCTGACCAGGCTGGAGACTCGGTGTCTCAGCGACTCACCTTGCAGCAAAGCTGCCAAGAGCAAGAGAACTGCCATGTCCAGCCTTCCCGAACGTTCGCTCGGCAAACTTCAAAAAATCTCGTGTTGGGGACAGGATTTTGCTGATGTCTGTGTTATCAAACAGAAGAGAGAGATTGTGGCTGGGATCTGCCAAGGTAAACCGCCCGCATGGCTCTGATGGCCGTTCGGAGCAGAGTGTCCCTGGTGGCTCCCAACCTGTGACGTGGCCTAGCCCAAAGATAAGGGAATTTTAAGAAAGTGAATAAAGTGCTAATAGTGCTCTGCAGGTTACACTCTGGCATTAATTTCTCTGTTGTGTGCCTACTAAAGGCATTGCTGGGAGGCTAAAAGCCAAGGGGTCAGTCAGGCTGGTGAGGGATCTGTTGTGGTGCCACAGCTGAGCCAGGGCACAGCAGTGGCCAAGCCTCAGCCCCTGCTGGGCTACTGTGGGGCTACCGGGCTGGGCTGTGACCCCCATGAGTGTGTGCACCGCCAGAGGAACTCAAGGATTGCTTGGGTGGCTGCTAAACCCAGTGCTGGGCAACCAGCAGTAGCCATGGGAGGTGGCACTTGGTCCTGCCCCGTCACACAGTCATCTGTCTGCAGAGGGACCCGTGGCAGCGAGTCATTTCTTCTCTTTTCTTCCTTTTTGGTTTGGGTTTGGTTTTTCAACAAACAATAGGTCAGGCTGCAGGTCTCAGGAACGCCAACATCCTCCAACACTTCCTGCCACACCCCTGCTGCCTTTCTTCCTTTTGAATTTTTCTTCCCTGCAATTTATCTTTGTACAGATTGTTGTTATCCATTCTCGGATCTAAACAGTAACAGTGTTTGGGTGTCTCCATTTCAGACAGGGATTACTTCCCTGTTCAAGTTAAAAATTTACTGTTGATTACTGCAGTGTCTTACACTAAAGAGCCTCTGAAATACTCTGAGATTTGCCCACCCCCACTGCAGTTAAATCCTCATAAATCATGTGCTGTATTTCATACCTCTTAGTGCATCGGAACCACTTCAAAGCATGTGGGGAACACAAACAAGGAAATGACAGAAGCTCAATGCCATAGTGACCCTTATTCCTGCCTGCCATGGTGCCAAACCGGCCACTGCTGGGTTTGTTGCCCACAGGAGCCCACTGCTTGCCCGCTCCCCACCCCTTTGTGCTGCAGAGGAGGGGAGATGGGCTCAGCCCTTGCACCAGGCACTTGTCCCCACTTCGTTTTGGGGACAACATTAATATCCCCCTGCTGAAAACTCCCAGTTGTGAGCTTGGCACCCCCCACCCACCTCCCTTAGTTCTGCCCTTTGGGGCTGCTCCATGATGGGAAGTGTGGGACGGGGCTGCAGAAACGTGCCCTTCCCTTTCCCGTGGTGGCGCAGATGGCACAGCATCCTCTTCAGGCAGGTTCCTCTCTCTGTTTTCTTCCCCACGCCTGAAGCTGTGGTGGCATCTCTGCCACAGAGATGTGTGCGTGTCTGCGTGCAGCTGGCCAACCACATCTGCACAAAACAGCTCTCCGTGTCCTCAGCAAGCAGCAAGAAAGACGTTGGGGTCACCCCAGCTCTCTGTAGCTTCACGCTGCGGCGGCTTCAACAAAGCCTCAGCAGTTTCCCCATTGCAGCTGCACAAAGATGGGACAGATGACTGGAAATTGTGTGATATCTCTTTTGACTGGTGGGTGGACAGTTAAAAAATAGCAAGTTTTATGCAATGCCATAATGCTCACCAGTCCTGGAGGACTTGAAGCAAAGAGGAGTTAACAAAAATGCCCTGGAAGAGGTGGAAGTCCTTATTTACCTCTAGAAATCAGGAAAAAATATTATCCACGTGCTCATTTAATCTTTTCTGGTGTACACCACTACAGCTGAAGCAGCACGCTCCCTTTTTTCTTTGTTTTTGGGCTAGGGACAGGGGGATAAGCCCTGGCATACCAAAAGTAATGAAGCAGTTGCCCATTTACCAGCTGGAGGCCAGAATTACACCATGTGCTGGCCCTGCTGCCGTGATCCCAGTGCTCAGATCAGAATGAACGAGGCTCTTTTCGGAAGTGGATGTGCTCAGGCCTGGCATAAACATGTTAAATTCTCCCCAGCATCAGTGCATTAGCAACAGAGATGTGATGTGTCTACAAGCTCCTTGCCTCGTCAGGAGGTGGGTGCCACGCTTACACAGCTGCTGTCTTTTAAAATCACTTACAAATACTTCACACACCCCCTTACTCATTCCTTTCCCCCACCCTGTTAGCAAAGAGCTCTGGAGAGCATGAAAGGCACCTGCTGTGATGGCTACGAAGGGCTTTCAAGCTGCTAACGGGGGTTCTCCCTTTTTCTGGGAGAAAAACAAGTGGGGTTATCCTGGGTAACGTCAGCTGAGCCCTAGCTCAGACCTGTGGGAAAATGCCCGTACAGAGTGGGGTAGGAGAGGGCACTTGGTTTCCTATCTGCAGGACAGAGCTGCTGGCTAAGTTTTAATCTCACTTATTCTTAGGCTTTAGGTGAGGAGGTGTTTTGGTTTGATTTGGGCTTTTTTAGCAAGAAAATGGATATTTAAAAAAAAAAAAAGGTAGAAAGTGAAAAGATAGAGCCAGAATTATAAATCCCAGAAACACAGGCTTTACTAAGACATAGCACATGTATGTTTGGGGTTTTTTCCTGTTTTCACTTCAATTTTATATTGTAAAACTGTTTCTGTGATCAGTTTTCTGCACCGATCTGATTATACCATTATCCTGTCACCATCTGAAGTGAAGTAGGTGCTGGTACATAACAGGCCAGAGTCTCTCTGGGTGGGTTTGCATAAGACCTTTCCTCGTCCACATCACTTCTATGATTGAAAAATGCCAGTAATCTAATTTATAGCTTTAAACAGGAAAAAAAATAATAAAAAGGCACACTATCTTTTTTAAGAAAAAGAAATAAAAATTCACCATGAGCTTGAGTACATTTATGACTATAGCAATAATTATTTTAAATTCCAGGTCTCTTACATATCATAGCTGAAATCAGAGTAGCTGATATAATTGCTATATAATAGTACTGTGCTCCAAACAATAATATTTTAAGGGGAAATTGAGGGATCACCTACCTTAGACTGTGGTGCTTCTGTTGCTGGTAATTTTCTCCTGCTCTGATTTAGTCTAATGAAGTGGGTTTTGCAGCTTATTGTTCAGTCAGTCTTTGCTCAGCCCTTGGGATTTCTTTTTTTTTTTTTTTAATATTTCAATGTTTAAAAACAGATGCACAAAAAAGTCTCCTTAAATCTAGAGGTGCAAGGCTGAGCAAATTGGAGATGCTCAAAATACTGACAGGAGTAGTAGAGACACCACCAACGTACTGAGTACAGACCCCAAAATGGTCATTTTTTAGCCACCTAAGGATGCGGGTGACATCATGGAAGAGGAAAAATAAAAAAGTGAAGAGGGTAAGAGCAGAAATTACAAGAGTTTGAGAGGAATTCCCCTGCTCTGCAGGCAATTTGCAAAGTTTAAACACAAAATAACTGTTTCTAAATAATAGTAGTAAAATGCTATTTGCTGTGAACCACTTCCAGGCAGAACTTCACATGAAGTAAGAACTTTGTGCGTGTTTCCTCCAATTCCTGTGCTCTAAATGAACCCAAATGCTTCATCTGCTTCATGCCTGTCTTTTGGTCCAACACTTTTTATGAATACAGGACAAAATAGTGTTTTTTGTTTCCGTTATAAACCATTCCCTGCATTGAGAATGAAGCAGTTGACGATGCTGTGCTGGTACAGGTGCTACTTAACCAACAAATATGGGATTTTTGGTCTGGGCTTTCTCTTCCCTATAATTTCTGCTTTACCCCTTCCACAAGGACATAGCCTTCACAGCCAGTAAAGCTCTGGTAGCCCTTCACACCTCTGTAAAATGAATGTTTAGTCTCCTGCTTAAGGGTTGGTTTATTTGGCTGTCTATTTTCTGCCAGTCCCTGCTCAGAGGGCTTCAGCCCACAGATCATCTTGTGACCCTCACTCAGTTGTCTCCTCCAGTGTGACCCCTGCCAGGTCTGGAAATGGAAGGAACTGGGACTGGGAAGCCCAGGGCACTGGTGGCCCCAGTGGCTTGAGTGTCATCCAAGAAGCACAAACCAGCCCACCTCCACAGTGATAAACATTTGCCCAAGTTCCTGCTGTAGTTCCCAGGAAGGCAGTTTCAGTTATTAATTTCTCCCATTAGCATTCCAGTTCGTTGCAGTGTGGCCTGGACCGAATTGTCAGTTGGCTGAGAAACTCAACACTGAGAAATCTAATAAATCTCTTGTGAGGGCACGTGGTCTGCACTTGACTATATCTTTAAGCTCCCTCTGTCATTTTGTGGTGATTGATTTCTCTCTGAATTTAATCTTGCTGCATTTTTACCTTTGTGGACTTAAAAACCTGCCAGCTGGTGGGTTGTGCTGCCAGAGGAAAGGCACCATCGCCCCCCACCAGACCCAGAGCTCCGCACGGGTCCAACCAAAACCCAGGTGTGTTTGAGGCACGTGCATCACGAGCAATTACAGTTGGTTCTGGGAGAGCTCTGCTCACTGCCTCGCAGGGTCTGAAGATGTAACTAAGGGCAGTTTGCACACACACACACACACACACTCACTGTTTCCCTCTGCACTCACCCGGTAAACTTAATTGAGAGAGCTGTAGAGGTGGCGGCAGTGATTTCAGAACTCTGTAGGCATAACAGCAGTTGGGTTATTGAGAGGGGGTCTGTTTTTTCCTTCAAACAAAAATAATAATTGATTGAAGGAGATCTATCTGTGACATTTCTGAGATATCCCTGAGCTGGTCCCGGGGCTCACAGGGTAACACTGACGGTGTGATAAGCGTTGTGTGGTTCAGGGGGCTCACAAGAGTGGACAGAATTACTTTGTTGTGACCTGGTGGGGTCCAAAGGTCCTGCTCTTCCCCTCCTTGTGTGCAGGCGTCCTTTGAAGACAGATTGTGTTTTGTGTGAGTCAATCATGAAAACACTTTGGAAACTCCCTGGATGAAGATAAACTTCTATTAAGCAGTTTTGCTTTCTTTATCATGATATGATTATATTGGAGTAATTGTGGTTTTTCACTAAGACTGTGCAATATATTTCTTGATATTGATTAAGCTTCAGCAAAATTAGTCTGAGGACGTTTATGACCCCATCAGTAGCAAAGCAATAGGATTGCCCTTGAATTAGCAATAAAAAGCAATACACAAAACTGATGGTGGGAAGCACCTAAGACCGCTTGGTGTCACTTCTCTGTGCTGCAAATGTGGCTGAAATGTTGAGTCTGAACCCCTGATCAACCCCCTCTCCGGGAGAAGACCTGCACAGTGATGCTGAAGGGTAGGGTGATGCTTTGGGGTGCAGCTCCTTTCCTCAGCACTCAGAGATGCTTCTGCAGATTTGCATTCGAGGGCCCAAAGGAGAAGCTACAAGGCAGTGAGGGGTTTGCAGGGCTGAGCTGAGGACCAGAGTTGAGCTGGTGGAACTTGTCCTGCAGGAAAACCTCATCCTGGGGCAAGAAGTGTCTCCAACAGCCTGGTCACCCCATCTCTCCTCCTGGGTGGCAACTGTTGAAGCCCAGCAGCAGTGCCACTGTAGGATGTCATGTGCTGCCATGGGGGCAAAGCTGACACTCTGATGGGGTGGGGAGCTCAGGCAGACCCAGTGCTGGGGGACCTACAGCCACCATGGAGAGACCTCAGCTCTGGAGATGTACTGAAGGGTCTGGGGGAAAACTTGTGCTCCGGGTTTGGGAAGACTTTTGTGTGCTCAAAGGTTGTTCTCATAATTGTTTTATTGCTTCCGATAAGGCAAAGCCTTGCTACCTCCACAGCAATGTTAATCATTCATTCTAACAGTAGTACTAGGTTAATTAATACATATCCTGCTTCTCTTTTCCTAAACTATTTTATGACGTTAGAACTGGGAAAGGTAAGGTCCACTCTACTGGGTGAGCATGGGCAGCTGTGCCTTGTCCCCATCCCTGTCACCCTCAGCCCCTGGGTGGGTGGGATCTGAGCTGGATGAGGACAGGCAGGGCAAGGACCATCCCTGTGCCTTAACTGCGATTTACCTTGTGGGTAAGGGGGTGTCTGACCCCACCGCACCCCACGGGAGAGCGCCAGGGGCAAATTCCCCCTTGTATCTACCGTCTCCCGGGGTGGGATGTACCCCCACACCTCCCCCTGCAGCACCGCTGGAGCGTTTCTCCCCGCCCTATCCCCGGTGTCCCCCTCCCCGAGAAGGCACCGGGTGGCGGGTGCGGAGCTCCGGGCGTGCACTGCCACCCCGTGTCCGCGCCGGTGTCGCAGCCGGTCACCCGTCTCGCATCCCGGGGTGATGGCACCGATCTGCTGTTCGCAGGAAGGAGCCACCTGAGCTACCGTCTGCCAGTGTTCATGCCCAGAGGCACCTTCCCAAGGTCGCCTGGACCCAGTGGCACAGGGGGGGACCTCAGCTCTGGCTGTGTTTATTGTGACCTGCTCGCATGGGGACAAGGTTTATGTGGGACAGCTGCTCAACTCAGCTCTTGGTGCAAATTACCTTAATCCCGCCTAACCCCCACCCCCAAACCCCTTAAACTGTTAGTGAAGGAACGTGGCAGTGCTGCCTCCCCAGCCACTGGGCTTCTAGCCATCCCTACCTGGTGGCCAAGGGGCTGTGGGCTGTCCTTGTCCCCACAGTGTGCAGCCACACAGCAGCTTGCTGGTCCTGTGGCTGCTGTCAGGGATGGAATGAGGCACCAGGCTCAGACTGGGCTCAGAAATGACTTTCTGGGCTCCTTCTCCCTTCTGGAGCAAGTGCAACGTGGTGTTGGCTGAGTAACCTGCCAGGTTTTCTGTCAGCCCATGCAGCTTCCCCTGGTCTCCTCCCTGATGCACAGGTTTGCACCACTGCTGGCCAGCCCAGAACTCATTTAGTTAATTGCTTAACTACAAACAAGCCTTTCCCTGCTTTCACGAAGCAAAGCTAAGCAGACCTCATTTTCTCGCATTCCTTGGATTCTTGAGGTGGGTCCAGTGCTATTCCCTCTGCTTGTGCCCACCTCTGTTACGGGGGGGTTTGTGAAAAACCATGCAGCTTTTGCAGAAGGATGCCCTCCCCTTCTGTCCAAAGCAGAACCAAAGCTCTGCCCATGTCTGCTCCGAGAGGAATGAGCAGCCTGGCTCTGGGTCCTGTCAGCGGGAGCCTGTTCAGCATTCACAACTCCGTCTTGAAAAGCTGATTGTGCTGCAAGGTCAGTGATGAAAAACAACTGAGTGCAACTTCATCTTAATGCTGCAAGCAGTTAATTAGCGTCAGTAAATGGTTTAGTGCAATTGCCTCCGTGGGTCAGCCCCTCTCTCTGAAGAAAGCCTGCATTGGTTTGGAATTGAATTGACTGTTAGGAAGAACAGGGCTTGCTTTATTGGCTGAGTCTGTCTCTAAATGTCCAGGACTGGAAGCCAGGATTCCATGAAAGATTATTTTTGGTGAAGGAAATAAAATTATGATTTTGAGCTAATTTGTTAGTGCAGCTTTTCAACTAACATGGCTGCTCTGCTGTGGGAAAGGTCCTCACAGCCCCAGGGGATGGTGCAGGTGGGAAGGGATGGACTGGAGCAGCAGCAGTTCCCACGTCACCCGTCCCAGTCCAGCAGTGCCACAGAAGACTTTGCTTATTATACTGGAGGCACGTATACAAAACCCCATCTCCTGTGGGTCCCTGGGTGCAGGAGGCCCAAATCTGTGGTTCAGACCTCATCCTTTGCAATGCCCTGTCTTGAGTCACTTGCATTTCTTGAGTCAAGACATGCTGAAGGCTAAAACTTATTATTTAGCTTTACCAGAGCTTTAATTTCAACAGAAATCTGCACTACAGAAACACTTTCTGATCATATACAAGTTTATTACAGAAATAAACCACCTTTGTTATAAGAGGGGAGAGCAGGACAGCAGAGGAGGCAGCAGGACCCTGTGCAGCCCCTCACATGTGGGCACTGTAGGAGGAGCACTCATGCACAGGGTGGGGGGAGTGTTGCTGAGCCCCCTTCATTGCCCCTCAGTCCCACAGCTTCATAGGTGGCAGTGGTGGCTTTTGGGAGGCACTTTCATGGGGCAGGTGAGTTCTCAGGCCTCGGAGGTTTTGAGAAAGTAAAAAAACCAAACCATAAAATCCTAAAGGAGCAGCAGAGTCCTGCAGTTCTTCCCAGAAAGGCTTTAGCCACAGGAAACCCCCTTTAAAATGAGCCAAACCCCCAATTCCATGTCTTCCCTGTTGTGATGAGTTCCCAAATGCTTTAAAGACCTTGTAGGAGAATATGTCCCATCCACGTGCTGAGTGATTCTTTATATAAATAGCTCATACACACTTGCTATACACAAAATATTATGTACATGGGGCACTACTTTATTTGGTGTGAAGCTCTCGGGTACCACTCTCAAGACGCTGGGGCAGGGGATCACAGCAGAAGATGCTTATAGTTATGCTGGCTGAGGACACGCAATGAAGACACCTGGACCTGGGATGAAAGACCCCTTTTCCAGCATTCCCATGGCTCACAGGGCTATTCCTTCAGCAGACCAAGCTTCTTCAGTGCCTCTCGCCGGTTCTCATCGGTTGCCCCCTTGGGGGAAATTTTCACACTGACACTGGAGCGGGGAGGTTTGGTGAAGCCCTGAAGTGGGTGGGATCGCCGCTTGCTGCTCTTCTCCAGCTCCACCTGAGCCTTCTCTGGCTCCTTCAGCCCAGCAAAGTCCTTCCCTGCCACCAGGGATGTCGGCCGGGGCCGGCTGCTCCTGAGGAAGCTGGGGGCGAGCCGCTCGATGAAGGACATCTTGCCCAGGGAGCTGCTGGTCTTGACATTCTGCTCCTTGGTGCTGCTGATGTAGCTGCTCAGCCCCACGCCGGAGCGTTCCAGGGTATTGGATTTGAAGTTCATCTGCCGGATACCTGGCACCGACCTCTCCACTGCTCCACAGTGTCCCTCGGGCTCACCAGCGACATGGAATGGCATCTCCCTTGGCTGGGGTTGCATGGTAGGTTGAAGGTGGGTGCTGGGGTCCCTCCTGTTCTGTGACAGTCCAAGCTTCTCCAAAGCCTCCCGATGGGCTTTTTCCTTATCTTTGGGGTCAAGATGACCTGAATTTGCCTTTTCAGCAGCAGCGTTGCTGGCAGAGCTGGGCTGAGAGCCAGCCGAGGGCAGTGCTGGTGCTTTTACCTTCTGGCCAGGCTCCGTGGCGAGTGGCACTGGGCTGTTTTTGCTGGTTTTCAGGATAATATTTGGTGGTAATTTCCGTGGCTTGGGGGCAGTTGGAGGCCCACGCTTGGCATCTGGGTCCTGAGGAGCCTCTTCCAAAATGGATTTCTCTGGCTGGCCCCAGGAAGTCCAAGTCTCCTTGACTGAGCAATTGCTCCGTGACCACTCGTGGCTCACCAGGTCATCCTGGAAGGGATCTGGAGGCTGGATAATCAAAGATTCCAGGGACTTCATCTGGCTTCTTGTGTTGGATTGATCAAGCCTGTCATCCTTGGCCACATCCTGTGAAGATTTGCCTACTGGCACTGGGTCCTCCACCATGCAGACAGTTGCTTTGCTGTCAGAAGCTCTGTTTGCTACAGTGATGTTCCTTGGAAGACTGTAATAGCCTGGGCCTGGGGCCGCTGCTGGAGCTGAGCTTGAGAAGGTGGGGATGCTCTTATCGCTCTTCTGTTCAGCTGCACACTGCAGACCCACGCTCAGGTGGGGAGCCCCATTTTCCAAATCTGGACAAAGAGAGAGATATGAAGTCTGGCACCATTCTGCAAATGGACACAGGACACCAAACTGTGGTAGAGTTTGCCCTGGCCACAGCTAGGAAAGTCAGAGACTTTGGCTTTGACAGAGCACACAGTGAATGAGGAGCCTTCTCAACTTGAGTGAGCCTGTTCAGAGCATGAGCAAGGATGCTCTGCCCCGTGGTTCTGCTGACTTTGCCAGGCAGCTCCTGGCTGTCAGAAGTGGGAAAATGCAGCTGGTGCCCCACCAACCTCACTGCCTACAGCCACCGCTCACCACCAGTGACAAAAACAAGCTGGCTTTAGCTTACCACGTGAATAAAACTGGGGCAACACTCCTTCCCTGCCTGCCAAGGGAACCCACCCTGCCTGAAAGCCCCTTTGCATGGTAGGTTGCAAACAAGGCTGGAGCCTCCAGCTTACCCTGAGGAATGGAGTCTCTCTTAGGCCACGTCCTGGGCTGCTTGGAGGGCTCCACGTGGTCAGTCTCATCGGTAGAGACCCCGCTGTCTGCTTCTGCATCCAGTGAGCCAATAGTTTCTTCTAAGAACATCAAACACTCTTTCTCTTCCACAGATAAGTAGTCATAACTGTTATCGCTCTGGAAAACAAAGAGGCAGTACAGGTAGGAGATGGAGGTGTGTTATTACTCACAGCCCTGAGAGCTGAGGAGAGACCTGTGACAGCTCCTGGCCAGGAGACTTGGCCAGTGGCTGTTCAAAACTTGGTACTGACTAAACAACTTCCTATAAAAAGAAATAAATATATACATATATATTTAAGGTAATTTCTATATTACCTTGCTAAGAGCATCAGAAGATAAGTTACTCTTAAATTGGAAACTTGGCCATTTTAATGCTTTCATTTACTTTGAACTATGAGCAGACGGGTACCATGGGTGGTCTATGGGTACAGCCATCAGCAATGCTGACTCCTAGAAGCTTGTCTAAATATCATAAATACTGAAGGTTAAGTCTGTGGGTGGTGGTCCCTCTCCTTGTTCTCCCACTCACACCTCAGCAAGATCCTGTTTAATCTTTTTATTGTATCTCAAGTCTCGTGAGATGCAATTGTGGTGGAAGTGCCAGGTTACACATGGTGACACATGGAATACATCATGAAAAAACTTGAAGTGCAGGAAAGGATGGAGGGTGCATCAGATCAAAAAACACAGAGGAGAAATTGTCCCAGGTGGAGCTGTTTGGCAGAGAGACACCCCTATCCAAATCTTTTACCATGCAATATTGCAACCAGTTTTTCCATCCCTAATAAATTTCAGAGGGTTTGGTTCTGGTTTGCAATACATCAGATGGAAAACTTGTTCAGGACTGAGCGTTGCACTTGCACATATCAATTATGCTCCAAGTCAGACAGGATGTAATTAGTCCATCAATCTTGGAATCAGTGTTTGGAGACAAACAACTTTTAATGGACAGATAGTGAAAAATTACACATCTACACCCATGGTCCACACTCACCTCTGCCTTAACTAGGAAATTAATCTCTTGTCAGCTGGGAGGAGCATGGCTTGCTGTCTTTTCCACATGAAGTCACCCTTGCTGGAGCCAGTCTGACCCAGTTTATCCAACTGGTCTAAACCCTCACTGGGAAACTCACCAGACTCCTCCTGCCCCAGTGCCTGCACCATCTGCCTGCACAGCTCTGGGCCAGGGAGGAGCCCTGGGCTCTGGGTATCATTTCCCCGAGCAGACCCTGCAGGAGCTCAGGCTCCTGATTGCTGCCACACACGTGGCAGGACGGAAGGTCTGGCAGTGCTTTGGGGCAGGCATTAATTTGGTCCTGGCACTGCCCTGGGCATGATGCTGTATCGGGGCCCCCAGGCACTTCCAAAGCACTAATGGAGGGTGGTTTTGAGCAGAGCTCTGACCAAAATCCTTTCTCAGCTGCTGAGAGGGACTAGTTGAGCCCCTGTCGTGCCCAAGGTGGGCACAAGAGGGTCACTTACCTGCTGCGAGTGGTTGGAGGCCGTGCTGACCATGCTGTCACAGCTGCCGGAGTTGCAGCCAGCCATCCCCAGCTCCTTCCTAGGCATATCACAGCCTGGCGTGGGGGGCAATATCCCGGCTGAAGCGGAAGAAAGGAGAGGGGTTAAGCTGTGAGACCCCTCCTAGGGGTGATGCAGGCACATGGGTCAGCTGGAAGGAGGGCAGGGGGGGCTGTGAAGCTGCTGCATGGATGTAAACTAAGATGGAAGCTCTGCCTTAGCCTGTCCTCTACAGGAAAAGGGGCAACCGGATACCCAGCATCCTTGGAACTGAAGTTTTCCCCAAAGGAATAGGAAATAGAGTAAGTTCTGGACTGCCTACCCACAGCCATATCACACTGGTGGGTATCTAATCATCTCAGAGGTGTGGACAAGGTGGTTCCCGAGCGGAAGAAGAAGCTGTAAGCCTGGCAGCAGCGATCCCATTCCCAAGTCCCATCCCAGCTCTGACGAACAGGACCTCTGCCCTCCTCCACACCCTCTGCTCCCAGCGACACCACTGCAGGGCTCACGATCTCCCCAACACGCTGGCCCAAAAGGTGGCAGCTTCGTCATTGCCGTGCTCTGCTGGGGCCTTCCTCCTGGCGAGGACCTTCCTCTGCCAGTCTTGCCCCAGGGGCCACCAAGGTGTCATGGCCACAGGGAGGTGCCCTGGCCCTTTGGGGTGCACCTGGGTGTGTTTGGGCAGATGCCTGGCATGATTTGCATGGAGCAGGGATGGGCTGGGAGCTGCGCCTGAGCTGCAGCCGTGGCCCATGCTTCCGGCTGCCCTGGGGGTGTCACATGCAGCACCCCAAGGTGTCCCCCCTGCTTATGGTGATGCACCTCTGCTGCTCTCCTGGATGCAGCCCGTACCCCCAACACCCATGAGACCTGAACACCCTAACGGCTGACTGACAAACAACTGGCCATCAGGGTTCCAACATCAAGACTGTCCCCAGCGGTGGAGGGGACAGTTATGCTCAGAGGGTGCCTGGCCGAGAGAGCGCCGCTGCCTGCGTGGGGAGGCTGAGCAGCCTACAAAAGGCGTAATTACCTCTGGATGTAAAGCATTAACCTTCCAAAATTCACTGCCACCGCCAATTATGTGTTTTCCCCGACCATTCTTGGAGGGAGAACTGGGCTGCAGAAGCTGAGGAGAGCGGCAAAACAAACACCCCCTCCAGCACACACGGACCCACGCAAGAGGATTTGCTCTTCAGAAGACAGAAGAGCTCTTTGTGCTGTAACCTGGCTGGAACACACTGCTGCTGGGTTTTTTTCTTTCTTGTAGCAGGATCAGGGAATTAGATCTAGCGATAAGGGAGCAGAACTGGCTGCTTGTTCAGAGGGTTAGACCCTGAAAGAATTCCTTTGTAATTGGAACATGCCGCAAAAATTAGACTTCAACACCTACACCCTGACAGATCCGATCCTTCCGCACAGGAGGAGTTTAGGATTTTGGTCTCAGCTTCGCATTATTTGCTGCTTAAATTATATTTGAGTAAGTGGTGGTTTTGGAACAGCAATACCCTTGATTGTTTGAATTTGGGCAACTGTATATCCAGAGCTTTTAGCTCTTGAGAAGCAGAGATATTGTCTGAGTTTAGGGATTCTTAGACTTCTGCAAGGTGCAGGGTTTTGCTGTGCATCTGAATATTTGCCATGTGAAACATGAATCTATTTCCAAGCAGCATGAGGCTATCACCTGCATGGTCAGGATTGCTGCAATGCTCCTTGCCCCCTCCCATCTTGCCCCACGCATCCGAGAGAGCAAAACCCTCCTGGGGAACTGAAAGTCTTGCTCAAGCTTGACCCTGCAGCTGGAGCAGCCGTTGGGTGACAGTGTCCCCAGGGAGCTGGACAGAGAGAGCATCCATCAGGATGCTCACCATCATTAGAAAAAATAATTTGCCCTGGTTCAAGCGGCGTTTGCAGAAACATAAAGCAGCCGCCCGGGGGTTTGGCACCCGCTGAGCCCCGGCTCACAGAGAGGCAAAGTTCACCCGGAGCTCGTCAGAGGCCAGAGAGGATCTATGCAGAAACAAGAAGTTCATTTTTCCTGCCCATTAGTTCTCTGATGCAATTACAGCTCCAATGGGTTCATCCGACTCAGGAAAAGGGAAAACACATCAGTGCTGAAAAGTCAGTTTTTATGATTGAGAAGGGTTTTGCTGTTCCTTCCTTTTGCTGAATAACACGGCAGTTCAGCCACAAACTAAAACATATGACTGACTGAGCATTTAAATTAAAAGACATGGTACTTGAAAACTTGTTTCTCAATGGTGTATGTATCTTCCCCCACTACAAGGGCTTTTAGAAGAAACTACTTTTTATCTAAAGTAAAAGGCTGGTTCACGCAGGTTTTGTGACAGCTGCCATAACTGTCCTTTACGGAGCTCGCCGAGCCCTCAAACATCAAAGAGGTGCTGGGTAGCAATTACTGCTAATTGCTTCACATGAAGAGGCTACTTTCTTTTAAGCCCAGTACTACTGCAAGTGCTCTATCCCAGCTCTCCAGCAATGGTAAAGAACTGTGGTATTTCTGCTGTACCCCCCCCTCCCCACCCCCCTGCCTCACAGCCGCTGGCAAAGGGCTGTGACCCTGCCAGCTCAAAAGATAAAATAAAGTCAAAAAACACCATTTGTGGGTCCCATCCCTGTGGCTCCTGCTCTGCAGCCACACAGCAGGATGGATCCCACCTTGGGGCGAAAGGAGGGGATGGTGGCAGAGCTGTTTAAACAAGAAAATCAAGTGCAGGCGGCAGCTGTTTGCTGTCCTGAGCACAAGTTTTCCCCGTCTCTCCCCATCGGCAGCTTGGGCTCCCCAGCTTCCCTCCCGCCACCGCCTTCAAACCACCTCATCCATCTTCACTGGGGCCACCTCCCGTGACACCTCCACCACTTTCCCCTTCCAAAGCAAAGCGTGTCCTTACCCCCTGTGGGTGCCCAAGCCCCACGTCCCACCCGAGCAGAGGCTCAGCCCCTTGCCCGCAGCCCATGCAGCAGGGACGGGACAGAAAGCAAAGGACAAGAAGGAAGGGAGATCATGATATTAGTTTCTTTTTTTTACCAGGACGTCTGTCGCTCCACGCTGCCCAGATCCTTATCCCGGCTGTGACTATCCCAGGACTCCTTTGCTTTTCTGGGCTAACCAAACAGAGCCGAGTTACACATTAACTCACCTGCCTGGCAGAGATAAGGCTACGCGGGCGCTCGATGGGTG
This sequence comes from Nycticryphes semicollaris, assembly GCA_013400055.1. Classification (NCBI taxonomy): domain Eukaryota; kingdom Metazoa; phylum Chordata; class Aves; order Charadriiformes; family Rostratulidae; genus Nycticryphes; species Nycticryphes semicollaris. The sequence continues at coordinate 158,795 of VXBJ01001180.1, forward strand.
CTGGCAGACAAGCCCCCAGCCCCTCACCTGCAGCCCACGGCACCGGAGTGAGAGGAACTCATCCTGCCCCCCTGCCAGGCTGCGGGCTGGGGTCCCAGCACCCCACAAGTTCCTAAAAAACCTTCATGTGCTAACCTTGAAGCAGCTGAGTCCCTGTGCGTTCTCGCAGCCCGGCCAGAGAGGCTTTGCTTGCAGGCAGAGGTGCAGGCAGAGGTGCAGGCAGGCAGCACAGGCAGAGGGTGCAGGCAGGGCAGGCAGCCCGTGCCCGGGAGGCTGCGGGCAGCTCTGCGCGGTACCACCCAGCTTGCACCCTCACTTCCCGGCTCGGTTGGTGTCCTCTGATGTCCTCAGCGCGGGTTTCGCCGGAGACTCCTTAATCCGGCAGCCTGTTCTGCCGCATAGCTGCTCGCTGACGGGCGGAGGAACCCAACGCACAGCCCTGACCAAAGCGCTTTTGTACATAATAATTAAGCCCTTTGCCAGGTGTTTGCACCAGGCACTGCTGAAGGCATTACCCCACAACTGGTTTATTCTCTTCGGTGGTTTTGTGCACCAGGTCCCTCAGCTCAGGGCAGGACCCGTTTTCCTTCTCAGCAATAAAAACACAGGTCGTCACTAGAACAAGTATGTGCTCGCACAGCACCAGGACTTTGCCAAGGACCACAAGTTTGCCACCTGCTCCTGCACACTCCAGGATTCTTGTAAAGGCAGGTAAAATGTCATTTTAGAAGGGAAGCTTCACCACTAAGTTTTATTTGCGTGTTAGAGGAAGGTGTGCCAAGGTCATACACGTTCTGTGACTTCTTCTGCACCTACTGCCTGGCTGCGGCCCCCTCCCCTGCACCCCTCCTGGCATCGCTCCCTGCAGGAGCTGAGCCCCTCTGCAGGTTTATTCCCATCTCCCTAAAGTTGGAATCTCTTTGGTGAGTGGTTTGGCCAAGTCTGGCTTGAAGTTGAATCCTCGAGCCTGGGTAAAGGTAAAGCCCCCGAGACACTCACGGCCCTCCTTGCTCATGCCCACACCAGCTCAGAAACTGCTGCTGGGACATGTCCTTCAGCAATGTTCCCTCCTTTGGGGACAGCGGGGTCCCACCACTGCTGCCATTCTCCATGGGAAGGCAAAGAGCTCAGCAGCACTGGGTGACACCGACCCCCTGCACCCCATCTGCTCAGGGGGTGCTGCAGAAGCAGCTGGAAGAGCCACAAAGAGTTGTTCTTACCCTGACTTTGGGCTCTCCTGGTAAAATTACAACTTTTCTCCCTGATAAACAGTGCTTAGGCCATTGCTCCCCCTGTCCCCAGCACGGACTGGTATCTGCTCTGCAAGGAGCCCCTCACTGGATAACTGTAAATACCCAAGCAGAAACCCTGCAGCAAACTTGCAGAATTGATACAGCCACCAGACTCATTCAAGTTTTAACGCTTCAGTGATTTTATTTCTTTTTCTTGGTGGTGTTTTTGTTTGGTTGATTGGTTTGGGGTTTTTTTTGTTGGGTTTTTTTTTTTTAGAAAGAGTCTGTGTTGCAACGTATGTTCCCTGCTCCTCAGAACAAGGAAGTGGAAACATCTGCTGATTAAAGCCATGGGAGGATGGGAGAAAGCAGGGGCTCCCACCAGCGTGGCAGAGCCCCAGCTGTGCCCAGTTAGGAAGGGGAAGGAGAAAAAGAAGGGGCAGGGATGTGCTGATGAGTAAATCAAGAAGGTAGAGGCTTGGGGAGCCCTGTCTCCCCTGGTCTGCAGCAGAGGTAAGAGGGGCAAGCGTGGCACGTTTGGGTGGTTGCAGAGTTGAGCGTGGGATTTGGTGCAAGCACTTCTGGAAAAGTGTTAAATTGTGTTGTGCTGGGATTTAAACAGGGTCAGGTTTGCACTGGGTTTGTCAAGTTGTGCTTAATTCTGAACCTGCTTTTAAGAGAGGGAGCAAACCAAAGCCAGGGCTGTTTTCTTACTGTATGTGCAAACCCATGGTTCAAGGCCAGGCTGGAAGGGGCTTGGAGCAACCTGGTCTGGTGGGAGGTGTCCCTGCCCAGGGCAGGGGGTGGGACTGGATGGACTTTAATGTCCCTCCTAACCCAAACCATTCTGGGATTCTATGAAACCCAGTGTGAATGAGCAACCACTGTGGGACAGGGTGGCTGTGTCCTGAGAGCACAAGGGCTTAAACCTGTGCAGTGCAATTGGTAGAGCTCGTTACCTGCAGGGCTGTGAGAGGGTCAGGAAAATCATAGAAGTGTCCAGGTTGGAAGGGACCTTTAAGATCATTGAGTCCAACCATCAACCTAACTCTGACAAAAACCATCACTAACCCATGTCCCCAAGCACCATGTCAACCTGTCTTCTGAATACCTCCTGGGATAGTGGCTCAACTGCTTCCCTGGGCAGCCCGTTCCAATTCTTCATAACACTTTCCATGTAAAGGTTTTTCCTAATCTCCAACCTGAACCTCCCCTGATGCAACCTGAGGCCGTTTCCTCTTGTCCTGTTGCCTGTGACTTGGGAGAAGTGACCAGCCCCTGCCTCTCTACACCCTCCTTTCAGGGAGTTGTAGAGAGCAAGAAGGTCTTCAGTGTCACAATCCATTAAGAAAAGTCTGGAGCTCCTGTGAATCAGCTGCCCAGGAAGAACATTTTTTTTTGCTGTGTTCCTCTTCCTTCAATGAATATAAATAGCTACAACCCAAAATAAAGTGTGATTTCATATCGACGGCATGAAGTATATGCAAGGAGTCAAATGATGCAGAGAAAGCTCCCCAATGCTGTGAAAGGACTTTGGCATGTTAACAGACTCGTTGTGCCTCACCCCCTTCATAAACAAATGAAGACAAATGATTCAGTCCTGGCCCTGAAGGAAACGCATCCATACGGCGTCACCGATAAGATACCTGTTAACGTAATGGCATCTCTGTGACTCTGAAGGGCTGTCGGATACTTTCCTTAAGACCAGATTGTATGTACAGTAGGCATGCTGACAAATCAATTATGGAAAATACTAGGCAGTGAGTACCTAGCGTTACGCAGCAGTTTAGAGAAATAATTAAATCTTAATAAGGCTGGGAACTGAGCAAGGAACCCTATTGATGATCCCTGTTTTACAGAAAAGAGGTAGAGAGCTGGGGTGATGCGTTTCCACAGCGTGGTTACCATTAACTCTGCATCAGGAACGAGGAGGCAGCTCTCAAGGTACAACACATTCCCCAAGGCTTTAATTAAAATTAATAGACCAGGGCACTGCAATCTTGGAGAACCCAGTTTTGTTAGCTCCCTTATCGCAGTCTTTTGTAACAGAAAAGCGTTTGGGTGCTCACCCTCTGAGGAGTGAAAAAGAGATATCGATTTCAGCTAATTTGAAGGTATTTTATCCTGCCCAGTCCTGAGCAGAGCAAAACCTGATGGCAGCTTTATGGCTGGATGCAGGTTTTTTTTTGCTCCTCTTACTAAAGAGTTTCCCAGTGTCACAGTGTCAGGCTGGTTTCTTAAAATCCCCACCGATGCAGGGAATTCTGTGCTTAAGGCAGTTGGTGGAGACATTTGGCCTTTTCTGCCTTCGTGCCTGTCCCCCTCCTGCTGCTCCCTCAAAAGTCGAGAAGGGCAAATAGATAACGCTGCTTAGGTCAAAAATGCTGATAAAAAATGAACAGATCCTGCCTTGCCAGCGCAGTCTCCTGGTGGCTTTGTTGCCCCAGGGCGGGTGACGGCTGTAGAGTCGTGACGTCCTGGAACAGGGCTCTGGGAACAGCGGGATGGGCACAGGAGACGCTGTTCCCAAACTGTCACAAGCAGCCTCTGCTCTGGCCCTGCAGGCGAAGAGGTGCAGACTGAAGATACTGACTCTGCACCGTGTAACAAGATGTTCCTTTTCTCAACCCTCTCCCCAGCAACTGCTTTTTTTACATAAATTTCTCCAGTACTCAAGAATTAACTTTTTCACAGAATCACAGAAGGGCCAAAGCTGGAAGGGACCTTAAAGCGCACCCAGTGCCACTCCCTGCCCTGGGCAGGGACACCTCCCACCAGACCAGGTTGCTCCAAGCCCCATCCAACCTGGCCTTGAACCCCTCCAGGGATGGGGCAGCCACAGCTTCTCTGGGCAACCTGGGCCAGGCTCTCACCACCCTCACACCAAAGAGCTTCTTTCTGGTATCTCATCTCCATCTCCCCTCTTCCAATTTAAAGCTGTTACCCCTTGTCCTGTCACTGCACTTCCTGACAAAGAGTCCCTCTCCAGCTCTCAGATTTTTCCTTTGGAATATTACTGATTTCCTTCCCAGACCAGCCTTTTAGGCAATTGCATCCATGAAGTAGATCTGTGCAGTACCGAGCTCAAATTCTCCTGTCTCCTTAATGATTTATATATTTAAATGCATAAAAGATTCAGGAGGCATGTAAAAGCCTCTCGGCAGTTTTTCCTCTTGATGCCTGACTCCGATTGCACAGAGAAAATAGTTTACTGCTTAAAAAAAAATGTGTGTTCTCATAGAACAAGCTGAAAGTGAAGAAGCTTCATCCCAAACGAGTTGCCAGGCCGTGTCCCTCTCGCCGTGACTGAGTGTCAAGGGACAAAGGGGATGAGGTGGAAGGAAAGTGGGGGCAAACGCCCCGAAGGCAGCGGTGCCTTGGTGGGAAGACTCAGCAAACGCAGCAACAGCAGAACGGGATCCCAACCTGGAATTCAAGAAGGGAGGCAGAGACTGGGCTGGACAGGCAGCACTCGCGTTCATTGGGGCATCAACAAACAGCTTTTGCAGGTCAGGGCATGTGTTTAAGGAACTATGTTGTAGCTGCTGCTCTGTACTGGTGACACACACACACCAGGACACTGCTCTGTACTGGTGACACACACACACACAAGGACGCTGCTCCGCAGTCACATCGGGAACTAAAGGCTTTTAGAAGCATTTGATGTGATGGGAAGGCGCTGCCAGCCACGGTGAAAGGCCTTGCTCGGCATCACCTCAACATGTAAACTCAGGCCAGCTTTTAAAGTGCTGTTCTAACCCCAGGATTTATCTCTTCGCACCATATACAGTGTTTGTGAAAGGCCACGTGATTGATTAGAGCGTGTGAGGCTCTTCTTTAATTAAAGGAGGAATTTTGTGCTGGTGGAAGGGCCACCAGGAAACCAGAATTCTTTAACTGAAGATGCAGAACTGCACAGATTGGTAGAACACCACCAATAAACACACCTTCGAGGCAACAGTCTCAGTCTCCAGGGTCCGTTTGGTTATTGACCTCCTCGCTGAGGTGTTCAGCAAGGAAATGAGTCAATTGGGAATGAGAGTAAAGATAAGGACACACATATTTTAATCTTCTGCAGGCTCTCTGGGCAGGTGACACTACTCCCCGCCAGTACCTCTGTCTACACCCCACACCTCTGCTCTGAAACAGCTGTAATTAACATTTTGCTGTGTAATCACTAACAGTTCAGTGCAAATGTACCTCTGGTGTTCAGTGGTTCATCCTACTAGTACCAGGATGCTGGTTTTGTGATATTTCCAAAATTGTATTGTTAAGAGCAGGCAGAAGCTGGTAATAGGCAGTAAAAAGGCAAGTCCCTTTCGTTTGTAAATGTTAGTGTTGGGTTTTGCCTTAAGTGTCTCCATATCTGACACCTTAAATAACACGGATTCTTTCTACTGGGAAGAGTTTAGGGGAATCCCACGTGGCTTTTGGATTCGGGGTCAGTCCCACAGGTCACTTGCTCTTTGGCAGAGTTTGTCAGGGCACAACAGTGTCAGCTTCGAGGAGGATGAATTACAGCACTTCCATTGACTGGGTTTTGGGGTTTTTTTTAACCAAAGAGATTTTATTTTCCAGGCAATGAAAGAAAACATCCAAGCAGTGGTATTGACACATCTCCCTCAAACAGAACTGACGCTCTCTTAGCAGATTTCCAATGCAACCATGATAGAGCAAAGCTGAACACTCTGGATTAAATATGCTAATTTTAAAAATACTGCAACTGAGAAATAATTAAAAAAAAAATAGTATTTTTTTCACATGCTTTCAGAAATCCACTCAGGATACAAAGCTCAAATCTAAGTGTTGCTCCCCAAAGTCAATGCATTTGCAAACACGGCAGACAATAAATATGCACCTTCCACCTCTGTTTCAGACACCCAAAGGCAGCCACCTCCACACCTCTCTGAGGTAGGTATTATGCCCATTTTACAGATGGCAAATAGTGAGGATCACCTCCTCGTCCCAGGTGTCTCACCGCGGTGAGTACGACTCAGGACTGACAGTCTCTTGGTCTCATTCCTAGACGGCATTTCATCTCAAGTAGTTATAACACAGTGTAATCTTCAAGTTCCTTTGAACTCTCAGGTATTTCTTTAGCTTTATAAGGTTTATAAGCATCAGGTTCTAGAGGGCTGGTTTTAATGGTGGGGGTTTGGTGTGTTTTAATTCTATTTTTTTTTTTTTTTTTTTCTAATGACAGGCTAAAAGCAAAGTGGGGTTTAACACCGGGAGCGAAGTGGCTTCCTATAGGAGACTCCCAACAGGGCTAATGTCTATCTTAATACTGAATTTAAAAGAAACCTGGTCCACAATGCTCTTGGTGATTCTATTCTTGATTAATTATTCATGCTGCAATTCAGCAAAGCACTTGCTTATGTAATTATGTTCCATTTTCAATAAGACTCTCCTGTATTTCAAGGTCCAACTGGGAGCCTCTGATGAGAACTTCAATGAAACGTGCTTTTTATAGAAAAGAAGGTTTTGCTGCAGCAGGAGTTCAGCCAGATGTAACACAAGGGGGGGGGTTAAAACTAGATCTTAGGTTCCACTTGGAAAGCGTGTTTATTTCTGCCTCAGGCTGAAGATGCACATTCTTGCTCCCCATTTGTAAAAGTGCAAGGAAGGCAACTCAAACCAGAGTTACAGAAGACTAGCAGGCTACGAGCATCTTAAAATTCGATAAAACACATATGTGTTCAGGCATTTCAAAGAAAAGAAAAAACAAAATCCCTTTCAGTAATATGCACCTTTACAGCACCTTTTAAAACACCTCAAAAGCTGTTGAGGTAAGAGACATTACACCAATTCCAACATCCCTGATCCTGAACAGCAGGAGAAGCAGGGCAGTTCACACAGCTTATTTTGTTCTGAAAATTAAACTGCACCCTTCATTATCAGAATTAAAGTCTTGCTACTGAACAGTCATCGGTGACAAATCAAACACATTAAGGCAGAATGCAAATGAAGAACTTCAAGCCTCCCTTCTGGGTCAGCACTTTGTCCTTTAAAAAGGGCAAAACTTTTTACCAGCAGAGTGAGAACTAGACCTTAAAGTGCTCCTTTACAGTATCTGGAATCTGGTACAGCTTAGTAACACTGTGGCCACGAAACTGGCTGCATCCAAGTAAAGTCTGCTTAAATGTAATTAACAGATGCAAATTAAGTCGCTGCTTAACTACTGTATTTCCCTCTTGCCAGATACTATTATGAAGAAGAACGTGAAGCATCCCGGGGAACATGCCTACCTTCTGATGCAGTGTAAGCACCGGGGGGGTTGATAAGTTATTTTTCAAGCAACTAAAAAACTACCTATGGAGGATTAATAAGTTTATTCAACACTTAACCATCTACTCATTAATTTAAAGAAGGCTATCTTAAAGCTTAGAGGCCATTTCTTTCTCTAAAGCCATGACTTTACACAAACAACAGAGTCTACTTCTGATGGTAACATCCTATAGGGCAGCTCTTGCCATTAAAAATCGTGCACCAAACGAGCAGTTTCCCCTGCAAGAACCGCTTGGACGTGCAGAGTCTAATTCTTAGGGTAACGCTGATACATGTGTTTGCCAAACATTAATTGAGTTACCCTGAAAACATAATACAGGGAGAGTCACTCAGCGACTCAGAAGCTGGGTTTGACACGAGTGTTGAACGGGCCTGATTTTGTGTGTCTGCTCAGATCACACACACGATGAGAAATTATAATTTGAGAAATCTGGTTTTAGCTGCCAGCGTTTACCACCTGCCAAAGTCCTAGAAATCAGCATGCGAGAAGATACCTATTTCAAAGCCATTGGAAAAGTCACTACCCATAACAAACCTGTGTCTTGGCCATCATTAAGTTAATAATGCTTTTCAAGCTTTTGTGAACGGAATTCTATGATTACATACAGCTTATCTGGAAATCCAGAATTTTATTCCGGATTGGTGAGGTAGTCGATGTAACCCTCCTCGTGTAGGCGTCACACTTCTCCGAAGTTGGTGTGTCCAGTCTCCTTGGCATGTTCTCTGGCCTCCACTTGTCCAGTTAGTCCCTTCTGGCACACCATGCACCTCAGCGTAAAGCGATTCACGTCGGTGAACTGCCTCTTCCGTCTGGCTTCATCCGCCAATTCCAACGCTTGCGCAAGAACAATATCATCAGTTGTGGAGAAAATGGTCTGGGGAGGAACGTCCGAGTCGGGGATTTTACGCTCAAGTGGATCATAATGGATCCCATCATAAATTAAAAGGACCCGCTTAGTGTAACTGGCATCTTCCCCGAAACGGTCGATTCTGACTGTCTGTGTGTCCACCACACAGATTTCACACTGGTAAAATTTGGATAAAATGGACACTTCGATGGCTCCTCCCCAAGTCTCTTCTCTCCTGATCCAGTCGCAATACTCCCTGTTAGTTTTCCCTAGAACTGCCTCACAGTAAGACTCAGGATCGCTTGCCACTATCTGGGCTATGAGGTTGCGCATCTCTGGGGCACAACCTGGGTCATAAACGCCTCCCTCCACCACATAGTACACACTGGTGAAGAGACAGGAGTTATCTGCTGGGACAACCCTCCTCACCAGCACTGGTGCTGCTTCCCTCACCGAGTTCGACATCGTTCTTTTGGTGACAACCGGCGAGTCAGCCTTGGGTTTGGACGTATCCTCTTCCACTATCAGAGTATCGCCTGTCAAACACACGAGGAGGAAGAATTGAGAGAAATATGCAGCTGGGGGTTAAAGACGATGCTCCTAAAACAGAAGAACACAGCTCCGTTGTTGTTATTATCAAGGCTCGCCCTCGTTTTCCCCGGCACCACGGTATCCTGATGGAAAAGAGTCTCAGACAATACAGCCGGTAGCACCACGGCTCCACAGTGGGCTCTGATGGACTCACCTGGGCCTGTCCCGGGTCCCCGTCCCCACAGCCCTGCGCTGTTGCCTCCGCACCCCCGGGACGCGAGCGAAACCACCACCGAGTCGTCCCCTCCCGAGCCGGCTGCCGACTGCTCCCCCGGGGAAGAGGAACCGGCTCGGCAGCCGGCTGACGAAGGGCGGGCTGGGCCGCAGCCTCTTTTAATTAGGGTAATTGCAGCCGGCCGGACAGCAGAAGCCATAAAGCGCCGGTGCCCGCCCCGCCCAGGTCCGGCCCTCACCCGAGTGGATGCCGAGGTCGCCCAGCCGCCGCTCGCCGTCGCTGAGGTCCAGGCTCCGTGGCGGGAAACCCAGCAGGAGGCGCTGGGCCGGGGCGGGGACGCCGGTGAGGGCGGCCAGCGCGGCCTGCATGTCTCTGAGGCGGGAGTGGGCCGTGAGGCCGGGCAGGGGGTGGGTGCCGCTCCGGGCCTTGCAGCGCAGCCGCAGCATCCTCGGCGGGGCCGCCCCGCGCCGCCACTGCCTCCTCCTCCTCCTTCCCACCGACGGACCACCGCTTCCGCTTCCGCCCCGCCGCTCCCGCCCACTCTCGCGAGACCTGCCACCGCGCCCCATGATTGGCCGGCGGGCGACTAATCAGCGAGCCGCCCGTCCTCCTAGCAGATGCCGGTTCATTTGCATAGCGGCGCGCGCCCGCGCGTGTGACGCAGCGCCGTTCACCGGCGGCGTGATTTGCATCTGCTCTGCATCTGATTTGCATGCGCGGCGTGGAGCCATGTCGGCGGCGCCCCGGCACGGCGACCCCCGGCGGGGCAGGAGCGGGGCCCTGCGTGGCGGGGAGAAGAAGTGCTGTGAGTAACCCCGGCTGCGAAGGGAACGGGAACGGGGAGGATGCGCATTTAATGTATTTAAGGGGAAAAAAAAATAATAATAGGTAACTAGGGGAATGCTGCTGCTCGTGCCGCTTAAAAAAGCGCGCGTCTTCCTTATGCCGCCTTTTGGTTCCGCGCCGGGACGCGGTCCAGGTGCCCCGTCCCCGGTGCCCCGTCCCCGGTGCCCCGCGCTGCTCGCCCCCAACCCCTCGTTTCGGTAACTCCCGGCTGCCGCCATCACCCCCCGCCCGGGCTGTTTTCCCCCCAAAACCGCCGTCTCTCGGGCGCTGCCTGTGCCCGCCTCGGCTCTTTGCCGAGAGAACGTGACCGTTTTGTTAAAAACACCTTTCTGGTGTCCTTGGCAGCTCCTGCCCCATCGGTAAATGTTTTTAACGCTAAAAGTCATATATTAGCCCCATTAGGCACAGCGGGTGTACCGTTGCTAATCCGCCTTATTAGCTAGTACCCGGGAGACCGCAGAGTGGTCCAGCCGCCGCTGGCAGCAGTTAATTAGCTGAGAGGACACGCTAACGAGCCCGTTATGGATGCCCTTGGCGTCGGGCTGACTTCTGGCCCTGCCACTCTCGGGTGCTTCTGATGCCCCCAGGATGTGGGGGTCAAGGGATGGGACTCACTGGTGCTGCTGATGCCCCTAGGAGAGGGGTCTAGGGATGGGGCTCTCTAATGCCCCCACCATGGGTTTCTTTGCAGCATGGGCATCCTACATGACCAACTCCCCGACGCTGATCGTGATGATCGGCCTGCCCGCCCGTGGCAAGACCTACGTCTCTAAGAAGCTCACCCGCTACCTCAACTGGATCGGGGTGCCCACCAAAGGTGTGTTTGGGGGGGGAGCTTGGCCGTGGGGATGGCTCTGCCTGTGGCTGAAAGCACGGTGAGGTTGGCAAAGGGCAGTCAGTCTCACGTGCCTTTCTTATGTGTGTGTGTGAAGTGTTTAATTTAGGAGTGTATCGCCGGGAAGCGGTGAAGTCTTACAAGTCCTACGATTTCTTCAGGCACGATAACAAAGAAGCCATGGAAATCCGCAAGTGAGTCGGCATCAGGGGGGCGCTGAACCCAGCTGTGGTGGTCTGGGCAGTCTCAGGGCTCATCAGGCTCTGTGTTTGAGGAGGTCAAAATAGCATGGAATGGCCGTGAAGGAGGGGAGGAGGCAGCGCAGCCCCTGCAGGGACCCTGCTGGAGGGGCTGTTGACTTTGGTCTGGCACAAAGATCAGAGCTGTGATGGATGAAATGTGAAGCAGGTTGTAGATACAGATGTGTTCTGATCCCTGCAGAGCCTCCGAGGCTCTTGAAAAGATGGGGTGGGTGCTCCCTGGGCAGATGTTTAAATCTCTTCCCCATGGGTCAGAAGCCTTGTCACCTGAATGCTTCAGTCGACTCTGACGATACCCATGTCTCTCCTGCAGACGATGTGCTTTAGTTGCTCTAGAAGATGTGAAGACTTATCTCTTGGAGGAGTGCGGGCAAATAGCTGTAAGGATTTTCTTGGCTAAACACGGTGTTGCATCTGGGTAGGACAGGACAAGAGGAAATGGGCACAAACTGGAACATAACAAGTTCCATCTAAACATGAGGAGGAACTTCTTCCCTGTGAGGGTGGCAGAGCCCTGGCAGAGGCTGCCCAGAGAGGTGGGGGAGTCTCCCTCTCTGGAGTCATTCAAACCCACCTGGACACGTTCCTGTGGGACCTGCTCTGGCAGGGGGTTGGACTGGGTGATCTCCAGAGGTCCCTTCCAACCCAAGATCATTCTGTGATCTGGGTAGCTCCGTGTTCCCCAGGGCATTTGGGGATTTGATTATAATCCCAAATGATTTGGGGCTGGTTTGAAAGCTTTGGATAAACTTGCTCACTGCTACTTCTGCATTTTCTGGTAGGTGTTTGATGCGACCAACACGACTCGCGAAAGGAGGGACCTGATTTTAAATTTTGCCAAGGAAAATGCTTTCAAGGTAGTGCTTCCGCGTTTAATGTGCGGTCTGATGGCTGCACCGAGGGCACTGCTGCTCCCTGGGGCAGGAGCTCCCGATGTCTGATTCTGGATGGAGTTCTCCACTCTAGAGAATGCTTCCTTGCCGTCTTTGTAGGTGTTTTTTGTGGAGTCTGTCTGTGACGATCCAGAAGTCATCGCTGCCAACATCCTGGTGCGTGCGGCGTCTTCCAGGCTCGGCTGGCAGCGCCTGCTGGGGGGAGCTCGGTGCAAGGTCACCAGTCACAGCAGGGCCTGCCAATGCCTTGGCTGTTATATTTCATCTTGGAACCAAGCAGCTGACGTTTGCGGGGTTATAAAAGCTGAGGATGCAGTTAGTTATGTGGGAACGTGGAAGTGGAATGACGCTGAGGAGTGTTTGACCTTGAGGCGGGTCTCCTTGCCGCAGGAAGACGGGCAGCAAGTGGCTCGTGGGGGGAGTGAGCCATGAGCCAGCTGTGCCTGTCACAGGGCCAAGGGCTCCTGCGCCTTCAGAGTCCCCCTTTGTGTCCTCTGGGGGAGCAGGTTTTTCCACAGGGCAGCGCCAGACAATGCTCATTTGTTTCAAAAGGGAAGAATAACCTCATTCAGTGTTGCTTTTGCTCCGTGTGGAGTTTGTTTAACTCTCACAAAGCGCCGCTGTCTGTCGATTAGGAGGTGAAAGTTTCCAGCCCCGACTACCCGGAGAGGAACCGAGAGAATGTGATGGATGATTTCCTGAAGAGGATTGAGTGCTACAAGGTCACCTACCAGCCTCTTGATCCCGATGCATATGACAAGTAAGCAGAGCCCTGGGGTGGCTTTTGTCCTTGTCCACACAAGCCGCTTTGCTTTGGGGCTGCTGTACTCTGGCCGGGGATGCTGTGACGCGCGATTGCTTGTGTGAAGGTGGTTTCCTCGGGTCCCAAGTGATGTGAAAGGATTTTTCTCTAGTGTAATGCAGCTCCGTGGCTAAGCCTGGCAGTTCTTCTGTCTACTGGAGCGAGCCAGTGTGGTGCCGATGCCTTTACTAGCGGAGAAATAGCTAGATTACACCCGCAGGTGCACGTGCTTCATTTTTAAAACCAGTCGTGTGGGTGTTCTTATTTTATGTTGACTCCAGAGATCTTTCCTTCATTAAAGTGATCAATGTGGGACAGCGGTTCCTAGTAAACAGAGTCCAGGATTACATCCAGAGTAAAATCGTCTATTACCTAATGAACATTCATGTCCAGCCGCGCACCATCTACCTTTGCCGACATGGTGAGAGTGAATATAATCTTGTTGGCAAGATTGGTGGGGATTCTGGTCTGTCGCCACGTGGGAAGCAGGTACGTGTTTGGCAGCAGCTGGGTTGCCGTGTCTGTCGGTGTTGTGTGCCCGGGGCCAGAGCCGGGCTCGGTGAGGGGCAGCCCCGCAGCTGGATCTTGCCGCGACAGCTACAGCCCTTGAAACGATGCTTTTAATGGCCACAGCGGCTCCTGCTCCCTCCTGACCTCTCCTGGCTTCTCTTCCAGTTCTCTCAGGCACTGAAGAAGTTCATTGAGGAGCAGGAGATCGTTGATCTGAAAGTGTGGACAAGCCAGCTGAAAAGGACGATCCAGACAGCCGAGTCCCTGGGAGTCACATACGAGCAGTGGAAGATTCTCAACGAGATTGATGCTGTGAGTGAGAAGCTGATTGAAACCTTCAGCTTTTCTAGCTGGAAAATAATTTTTGAAAACAAATTCACCTTAAACCAATTTCCTGTTTGATTATAACCATGTCCGTGTATAATGTGCTCCAGCCACCACCATGAGGTTCAGGATCAGGACAAAGAGAGAGCCTTACATAAGAAGTTCGTTAGCAGGTCCAGAACTTCCATTTGATTTAACTGATAGAATCATAGAATGGTTAGAGTTGGAAGGGACCTTAAAGATCATTGAGTTCCAACCCCTCTGCCCTGGGCAGGGACACCTCCCACCAGACCAGGTGGCTCCAAGCCCCTTCCAACCTGGCCTTGAACCCCTCCAGGGATGGGGCAGCCACAGCTTCTCTGGGCAACCTGGGCCAGGCTCTCACCACCCTCACACCAAAGAACTTCTTTCTAGTATCTAATCTAAATCTCCCCTCTTTCAATTTGAAACCATTACCCCTCATCCTATTGCTCCTCTTCCTGATAAAGAGTCCCTCCCCATCTCTCCTATAGCCCCTTCAGGTACTGAAAGGCTGCTATAAGGTTTTCCTGGAGCCTTCTCTTCTCCAGGCTGAACAGCCCCAGCTCTCTCCGCCTGTCCTCACAGGAGAGGGGCTCCAGCCCTCTGAGCATTTTCATGGATGGTTTGGTCCAGGCTGACAAAACCCTGGAGCTGCTGTGAATGTGTCCTGTTGGTGCAGAGAGAGAAAATAATGTTGAGCATCCCAGGCATCTGTCTCACCGTCCTGGGTGGACAAACATCCCTGCTCCTGCTTGATTCTCTCAGCCAAAAGAAACTGCGGGGTTGTTGCGGTGGAAATGAGCACTGCTTTTCATTCCTGCTGAACAGGGGGCTTGAAATAAAACCAAAAGCCCATCCTTTGTAACCTACCCTGGACGTGCAGTGCCTGAACGCAGTGTCAGCTGGGATACCTACAATTTTCATCACAGAAAGGGATCTCTGATCTCAGATCCCTTGCTGGTTTTACATTGTTGTACCTCTGGTGAAAGGGAGCGTGGAGTAACAGGTTCTTCTTCCCTCAGGGGGTTTGTGAAGAAATGACCTATGCAGAAATCGAAGCCAAGTATCCGGAAGAATTTGCTTTGAGGGATCAAGAGAAATATCTGTATCGCTATCCTGGAGGAGAGGTGAAGACCCTTCAGAAATAACAATAAGATACAGTACACATAAACCAAATAGATACCTATAGAATTGAAGAACTTTAATTTTATTTTTTTCTGCCAATATTTGTACGAGCAATTGAAAACATTATGCATCCCAGCTCCCTTCTAGGGGAAAGGTTTATTGATTTCCTTCAGTGTGGGGTGTGTGTGCAAATGAAGCCTCTCAGTTGTATTAATTGTGCTGTTTGCCCAGTCCCTGGATGCTCCCTCGGACATAGAGGGGTTCCTGCATCCCCCCCTTGTTTGACTGAGGCCTGAGCTGTCACTATGAGAAACCATCTTGGAAAGAAAATGATTGTGGGTGTGGTGTGAAGTCATCTCTGGTTTTACTTCACAACCCTGTTAAAATGTATAATTTACTATTTTATTTGTTTTTCTTACTGCACTCATTAAGAGCTCCCAGTAATCTGACTCCTCCTGTAATCTGAGGGTTGTTGACATTAAATTTCACCTTCTGCCATTTGCTTTTTCCCCCCTGCATTTACCGGACCATCCACAACTTCTGCTCTGTGAGATTTTAACTGATGTTTTCCCGACCGTGGAGCTGTGTTAATTGCTACTTCTGCTTTAAGCCACTGTTTACAAAACCCCTTGAAAAAATTCCTGCTTTTTTTTTTTTTTCCAGTCCTACCAGGACTTGGTCCAGCGCCTGGAGCCGGTAATTATGGAACTCGAACGGCAAGGCAACGTCCTCGTTATCTCCCACCAGGCGGTTATGAGGTGCCTGTTGGCTTATTTTCTTGACAAGAGTGCAGGTACAAAAATAACCACCTGATGGCAGGGGCTGCTGTTCTCTCGCTGCTTCCTTCACAGAGCATTTTGGGAGGGTGGCTTGTAATTACTGGGTTGATTTTTCACAACGGAAGAGTAAAAAGTCAACATTTCTGAAGCACTTTAACCATGGCATTGCCTGGAGACAAGGAGGCTGAGGAGAGACCTTCTCCCTCTCTCCAACTCCCTGAAAGGAGGGTGTAGCCAGGGGGATCTATCTCTTCCCCCAAGTCACAAGCCATGGGACAAGAGCAAACTGCCTCAAGTTGCACCAGGGGAGGTTCAGGTTGGGTATCAGGAACAGTTTTTACACAGAAAGGGTTGTTCACTGCCCAGGGCAGGGGTCCCTGGAGGGATTCAAAAGCCGGGTTGACAGAATACTTGGAGACATGGGTTAGTGATGGGTTTTATCAGACTTAGGTTGATGGTTGGACTCGATCTGAAAGGTCCCTTCCAACTCAGACAATTCTATGATTTCAGCAGAGAGAGAAGCTCTCTCTGAGAAATGCAGGTGCTGGTTTTTTCCACCAGTTACATCACCTCTAGGGGATTTTTTTTTTTTAATATAAAAAACCAAAGTTCTGTGATACATCGGTGCCCTGGGGAGGGGACGACTGGCTGCTCATGGCATGCTGGCCTGGGAGCTGGGGCCAGTTTGCTGCAAGCTCCTTTATTAAACTCCAGTGAGTGGTACTGGGGGTTAATAAAACTTCTAATTAGGTTAATAAGACTTTATTAAAAGTTCTATTAACTTTAATAGAAGTTTGAAATAAAATTCGCTTGGGTCCATGGCAGGGCTGAGGGGCGCTTGAAGGGGGGCACTGGGCATTTGTGGGGCTGGTGTCTAATATTTGCTGTGTCCCACCCTGAGACGAGGAGGGGTAGAACATCCATAACTCCCCCCATGACACCTCTGTCTGTCCTAGATGAGCTGCCCTACCTGCGCTGTCCCCTCCACACCATCCTCAAGCTCACGCCTGTTGCCTACGGTAAATCCTGTCTTCATTTCCCCTTTACCCCCTCCCCTCTTTGAGTAAGTGGGTACAAATCTGCTGCCAGTTTGTGTCCGTGTGTGGCAGCAGCTGGACTTGCTGTGAATATTTCTAGTGTCCATTAAAATGGAGAAGTGGAGAGTGGGAAGGGCTTGAGGGGGCAGAGAGAGGTGTGGGCGCAGGGGTGCTCCCCCACGGCCTCTCCTAACCGAGGGATGATGGTGGATTTCACCAAATGGTGCAAATTCATTTCACCAAACCTGCATTTNGTTAAAAATGGCTTTTCTGGGTAGACCTGTAGCCCACGTGACACAGGGCTGCACTTCTGCAGGAAGGTCAAAGCCAGAAAGCAGTTAAAGTGTAAAATTGTGTTATCAGAGTGACCTCCTTATTTATGAGCTGGTTTATTTTTTAAAAATAAAATATGTAATAAATTACCCTTCCCTTATTACAAGCTTCTGTTTCTTTTTGGTGAAGGTTGTAAAGTGGAGACGATCACCCTGAACGTGGAAGCAGTGAACACCCACCGCGACAGACCCTCTCTGAACTCAGTAAGTCTCTCCGGGCAGCTCCGGCTTTTTCCCTTTTCAAAAAGAAATCCCCAAACAGAAGCACTTGAAATACCTGCAAGAAATAGCCCTTTGCTTTCAGGCACCAGAAAGACTTGCTTAGGCATAATCCCCAAAAGCAGAATTAATTGTGGTCTCAATTAATGTGCTTCCCAGGCCGGGGGGAGATGGTTTCCAGAGCTGTTCCAGGAAGCAGAATGGGCAAATTTAGCACGTTTTGAATTCCAGGTCTCAGTCTCAGTTTTTGGTGAAGTACTTTGGGTTAATGCTCATTTGTATTAATTGCAGTCATTTCGAAAAGACTTGCCAAAATGTTTAAAGTTGATTTTTCCCTGATTTGTCTGTGTGGGTTTCCTCTCTCCATAGATGGGGCCGGGCTGGGCTCTGGGCAGTGCTTGCCACCCTGTGCTGGTGACTGGGAGGATGAGAGGTTTTTCCCTTGTCTCTGCAGAGTTCTTGTGCCTTTTTACAAGTATTTGGTGCAGGGCAGGAGCGGGGTGTTCCTAAACTGTGCAGATATGAGAGCAGAAGGAGATGGGTCCAATTTGCCTCCCTTGCCCTGAGCATCTGCTCGCAGTGGCAGCGGGAACGCTGCAGGCTCTGCCTGGCTTTGTTCACAAAAGAAAGAAATCTCTGCCATGGCTGAGATAACTGTCCATCCACCTCGTTCAGCAAAGCCCAAAACTGCCTGCTAAATCTGTGGAAGTTGCTGCTGCTTTAGTTGTCACCCTTTCCACATGCTGTTCTGCAGAGGCACTGGTCTGTTGGGGAATGGTGCGTAGTGATTCCCCACAATTAACTCCCCCAGTTAAAGGGCACGAACCAGCCCTCCACTTCCCTCCCTCGTGGCAGATCAAAGTGCATTAAATTTTAATGTCTTTTGGTACGTTTAGGCTTTTTGGCTGCTTCTTGTCTTGGTATTTTATAAAGAGCTGTTGGCCGATTGGCTGGGATGTGGTTATTTTTGTGTCCCTGCGCTGAGGGACCAGAAACCAGGGGATGAGAAACCAGGACCCTGCCTCTGCGGCTGGAGGGTTGGCAGAGCTAAATGGAACTGATGGGAAAATGCTAAACTTGGAATATTCGGGAGGATTTTTTTTGTGGCTGGTCCCGTTCTGGTGGTTTCCAGTTGAGCGTTTATCGCTCTGCGACTTGTGTGCGATGCCCACATTGAAGTCCTTGCTGCCCTCTGGGAGAAGTCAGAGGCTGTGTCTGTTGTTCTTTGCTTCACCTGGGCAGTGCGGCTGCTCTGGGGGAGAAGAAACACAAAGAAAGGAAAGTTTCCTATTTTATTATTACTTTCTCCCCCCCGCTACTTTCATTATGGGGAGAAAAAAGGAAAAAAGAAAATAACAATAAAACACAAATGCAAACAAACAAAGCCACCTCAGCAAAAAAATATCCCAAAGGGAAATAAAACTGCTAAAAAAGCAGACTTTTTGAGCAGACTGAGCCAATTTAACCAATAGAATGTGTTGTTGAACAGGCGCATCCCTCTGCCACTATTTTTGAGGCATTTGATGCCACCATGGCTTTGAGGGCTGCACCAGGACCCTGTTTTGGGGGGAAGCAGGACCTGGTGGAGTTGGTACCCTCTGGGTATCTGCTGGAAGTCTCCAAATAATTTTATTTATTTATTTATTTATTTTACCATGGGGGCCAATTATTTGCACCATCGGCTTGATCGATCCTCAGCCCCGCCNGTAAGGATGAGAAGAAACAGCTTTACGCCGCGGGCCAGCGCGGACACGGTAAAGCGCCCACGACATTACAGCGTTGGGAGCAAACCTCTCGGTCTGCTGGGGCCCTTCCCCTCCCTGGAAGCTCGAGATGGGGCCGAGCGGCCGCAGCTACAAGTCAGTGTCCAGGTGGTACCTTCCCCGTGCTCCCCTTCCCCACCAGTGCCCGTGGCTCTCAGTGCGCTCCACCCCCCCTCCCCGAAATACAGACCCTTCCCCAGGTCTTAATTCTGCATGAAAATAATTCTGGATTAGACTGCCTTGAAAAAAAAAAAAAAAAACAAGAGG
>VXBJ01001180.1:178373-226049 GCA_013400055.1 Nycticryphes semicollaris
ATTCTGCATGAAAATAATTCTGGATTAGACTGCCTTGAAAAAAAAAAAAAAGAGAGAGGCAAAATAACCCTAAAACCCACCACAAAACCCGACCCCAAAGCCCAAAGTTGGCTCATTAAACTAAAATTGTGGTCCCAGAGACTTTAAAAATCAGGCTCTGTGCAGACAAGTTTCCATCGGTGCTTTCATAGGGGGGTTAATTCCAGGCAACATCTCACTTTCCAGAAAAAAAACACCAAAACAAACCAAAACTGATTGGGAAAGAGTTACAAATACCTTCTTTGTCCCAGTTCTGTGCTGCAGCCAAGTGTTGCTCTCGCCCCAGAGAGACTGGGTAGGGAATCTTTGCGCCTGTGATTTTTCTTTTCCGTGCCCGTTTCCCTGCAGATCCCGACGGCAGCAGCTTGTTGAGCAAAGTTTGGGCTCTTTGGGTACCCAAATTAAAGCAGTTTGAGTTTTGGTGCTTGGGGTTTCTTTAAGCTTAGAAGCACGTAGGTCCTCAGTGGTGCTGAATGCAAAGCCCTGTTTGGTTCTTTGTTCATTTAAAATTGTTCCTCTGCTAAATTAGGACTTTTTCTGCCTGGGAGACTGCAGGCAGAGCTGGCTGTGCCCTTTGAGGAGGTCTTGGCTGGGCTCCCCTTGCAGAGACAGCCGTCGTTACTAACCTGTTTAGAAATAAACTAATCTTGGGTACTTTAGAGGTTAATGTTTTCCAAGGTGTTCAGTGAGCCCAGTTCTGTTTCCTCTCCTCCTCATTAGCAGAGCAAGTGTCCAGAGAGTAAAAGGAGAGTGATGCAGCACAGGTGAAGGTTGCTGGTGTTGTCAGGCGATGTCCATGACCAGTGTCAGCTCCTGCTGTCACACCAGCCTGCCCTTGGCTCCCTGACATGAAGTTCTTGGGGTTGCTTCACTTCTCTCCTTGTCTGCTTTGCTGCTTGTACGGGTATTTTTCTTACATCTCCTTTAAAAGGCACTATGAGCTATCCTGTGCTGTTTCTTTTTCCTTTGCAGCCTCAAGGGGGAAATGCTTGCCTGTGAGTACCGCTGCCAGCAGCTTGTATGTACTCTCTTGTGTGTTAGTAAGTAGGACTTCTCTTGATTAATGTTGCATGGAAACTGCTCTGGGGAAAGGCAGATGCATGGAGCAGAGGGAAGTCTGTTGCTGTGTATTAACCTGTCATTAAAGGGGACCTCAGTGTGGGAGGAATAAGCTACCAGGGCGGAGGCTGCTGGTCCAGTGGCTTTGGCTGGACTTACTGGTGTGTTGTGCTTGTGCTGGCTGAATGCAGAAATGTGTGTCAGCCTGAGCCTGCTCTGTCCCTGCAGCTGGAGGTGGGAGCCCCTGGTGCTGGCGCTGCTGGGCTGAGCCACGTTGTTCGTACTGAGCGGTTCCCACTTGTGTCCTCTCCCTGCCTGGGACAGGGTGCGGTGACAATCCTTCTCATGAGGACTTTGCAGGAGTCGTGTCACAGCCGCTCAGCCTCAGCTCCTGGTGACTTGGGACTCAGTGGGTGTAGCATGCGCTTGGGAAGCATCTGGGTAGATAAGCTTGTGTTGGTGGCAGTTGTCACCGAGTCCTCATTGTCACATCCCCTTGGAAGCATCTTTGCATGGGGGCAAAGAGAGCAGGACTGGTTTTTTTTCTCCCTCCCTAAAGGGAGAACATGTCCTTGTCTGTCCCCTCTCTCCAGGGAGCCACCAGGCAGCATCACACATGAGACCCTGCCTTCCCTCTCGCCCCCTGAGTAAGGGGCAGGGATAGGACCGTGGCTGCCACCCCCTGCAGAAAGGCCAGAGATGCCCTCGCTTCGCCCCACTGCCACCATCCCCGAGGCCCATCCCCAGCCCCTGCTCTGCTGGTGGCCATGGCAGACCCCGCTGTGACTCCTCGCTTGGCTGACCGGGTGTTTCACCTGGTGCAGTGCATCCAACGCTGATGACTTTTTCTTTGTTTGTTTGTTTTGTAAAAGCTTTCTGCCATTTAGGTGGTCTCTCCGGGAGCCTGGCTGTATCACATGGCAGGTCCCCATGTGAGGCTGTGGGACAGCTCTGTGCTGCATCCTCAGCGTGGTGCCGTGCTGGTCCTTGTGCGGTGACCCTCACCTTTGGGTGGTGGGGAGGAGTGTCTACCCCTGTGGGAGCACCCAAGGATGGGCTCAGAGGTGACATGAGCCATGTCCTTGGAGGGTTTGGATGACCTGTGCTTGGGTGGTCAGGGTCGTGTCTGACCTGCTGTTGCTGTCAGCAAAGCTCTGCTCCCTCCTCGCCTCTGCTCCTGGGGCTTTGGGCAGATCCTTTCGCTCCTGGCGCTCAGGGTGTCGAAGGGAGAGCTGGATTTGGGGCAAAAGAGCGGTAAAGCAGTAGCTGGTTTGGTTCCTGGGTGTCAGGCATTAGGAGGGGATGTGGGTCTGGGGGTGGGGAAGTGTCCCCATTCCCCCAGCAGGGTGGTCTCTGCAGTGATGAGGTGCAGGTCTCACCACCGCAGGATGCAGCTCAGCTCCCGCCTCTGCCCACCTTCCTCCAGCCCTGAGGAACTCCTGCTGGAATGTACGTGGCCATTTGGATGTGCAGGTTTTTGTTGGCTTTTTTTTTTTTTACTTTAATCGCACTTTGACCTTAAAGTGAAGCTTTTCCAACAGTTTCTCTCAATGCGACTGCTCTGTCTCTCCCCACTGCCGCTATTTACGCACCGGTTGGAGGACACAGAGGTGTGGGATTGATCCTGGAGTCACACACCTCGTGTCTCCTGTTCCCCTAGTTTGTGACAGCATTTTTAATAGTGCTGCCCAGTTTTTCTGGCTTTTCTGTCCTGCCAGAGCCACGGAAGAGTGCAAAGCATCGAGCTGGGATGCCGGAGAGCATCTCCCACGTTGGGATGGCCAACTTGGGAATGGTCCAACCAGCAGCAATGCAGCAAAGGCACTTTTCCCCTAAAGTTGTCTGTCTCCCTGGGCTTCCAAGGCCTTAATGTTGAAGATGAGGGTAAAAGGAGAAAGAACCTGAGCCAGGGGAGCTTGTGATAAATCAGATAAATCATTGTTCCTATACTGGGTAAAATTAATTTAGAATCAAATCAGAGGAAAAATATCCTTAGGCTAAAAATCAATGCCTCGTCCCTTTGGATTTGCCTTTACTCTGAGCCTAAAGGGTCTGTGTGTTTAGAAAATGAATGTATATGCCAGCTTTGCAAAATTACTTTTTAAATGCTGTGCTTCAAGTGTTCTTCTAACACAGGCTTCCTGGGAGCCCTTGCAGATAAATGAAGGGAACTTGGTCAAGCATCCTTGATTCCAGTACAAACCTTCCTCCTTTTTAATGTTGGTGCTTTGCTTGAGAAAGTGGCCCATGAGCAGCTCTCCTGGATTGCCTCTGGCTGGTGCTGGTTCCATCTGAAGTGTCATTGCTGGGAAGTCCTTTTAGATATTTATTTTAATATTATTCTTTTTTAATTGCAAATAGAAGATCCATAGGGCCTGGATTTCCTGACTGTTGGGGTTTTAAGTGTTGATGCCTTACTCTCGATTGTTAGCAAATTGGCTTGATACCTCTGCCATATTTTTTATTGCAAAACCACGCTGGTTAGGTAAGGAGGCCAGTTGCCCCGTTGATTTACAGAGGGGTTTGCAGCCCCAGACTGGAGCCCAGCCGAGCGCTCTCTGAGCTGAGAGGTTTCATGAGCAGCAACTGTAGGAAATCCTGACTGTCAGGTTTTTAACTTTTGTGTTTGTAAATAGATAATTCACTTGTACTGACCTGGGTGTGTTTCTGTCGGACTCTCGGGGATGCAATAGAAGGAGTTTTGTCAAAGCTCTAAGTATTTATTCTGGTTAACGTGCAAAATGATTACTGTAATGGTTTTTATGTTTGTCCTGGAAGTGTATTTTCCTATAGAGAAGACAAATAAAAGTGAGTACCCCTGAGTAAGCAGCCTGCTTCGTTATTGCCTCCCATCCCTCGGGATATTCCAGCAACGCTGAGTTTGCATGGAAGCGGGGCCAGACTGGGAAACCCATTGTGTGGGGCTTATCAAGGGGTTGAAAGGTGATGCAAAACATGGAGCAGCTCGTTATTTCCTCAAGGAAGGAGTAAATAAGTAAATCCTCAGGTGGCTACTGTCCCAGAGAACGACTTTGTGGAGGTGGCTGGATCCTCCTGCCTCAGTGTCTGCCTCTCTGTCTGTCCATCCCCAGCACGGAGCTGGGCTCTGCTGTCCCCTGCTCTCCTGCTTTACCCTTGGTGTAACCTGTCCCTTTTCTCTCTCGTTTGTAGAGGATGGCTGGGTTAACGGTGTAGAGGTCTGTGCTCTCATCGGGATTCGGCTGGGATTCCTGTGGCCGGGAAGAGCCCTGCGGATGGGACTGGAGCATCCCCAGAGCACAGTGAGCCACACGCTTCAGCCAGTACTCTCCTCTGAAATGTGGGGTTGTTGTTGCCTTTTTTTTTGTCTTTTTTGTTCTTATAGAGTTTATCTGTGTCTTTTCTTTCTGAATGCTGAAATGTCTGTCCATGGAGAAGATTAATTAGGGAGATTTTTCAACCTGCTTTTACTATGTGTTTGCAAGTGTATCCCAGGGCTTTCTGGGCAGATAAAATAATGTTTTGCGGTTTTTCCTTCTGGTTTCATGGTAAAATGAACCACAGGATGTGAGGACAAAATGGTCAAGTCCTTACTTGCTGAAGCAGCTTTTCTTTGGAAGACATGTTATCAGACCAAATCCCCAAGGTTTTATTTGACTGTTACCCTTTCCAAGTTCAAACACTGTCTTTTTAATGTACCAAATTTTAGGCCCACGACAGGTTTTTAAACTTATTTGAACTTTAAATGAGCTGTGACTCTTACTGATGTGTAACATTGCCTTCAGTAGAGTTTAAGCTGCTTTAGTATTTAGTGAGACTCCCCTGCGGCGCAGCTCGTGCAATGGCTGTGTCTTACTTAAATCAGTGCCAAAACCCCCAAATTTACAGTTTTCTACCCCAAATCTGACTTGTGTTTTGCCAAACTCCGTTTTGCCACACTCCTGCTGTTCTTGCACTAAGGGCAGAACCCTCAGGTTGGGCGTTTAGGTACGCAGCAGGAGGTTGTTCTGCTGCTTTCAGTGACTCCAGGTTTCATATGAGCAATTTTTGGGACCCAGGTTGCTTATTTTAAATGTGTAAATAAATGTTGGCCATACCCACAGCAGGGCTCTGTGCTTGAGAACCATCCGTGCTTTGGCTTTGGCTTTGGCTGTGGAGGAGCCCAGCAGCCTGGAAGCCTGAGGTTTACCTGGGGATTTTGGGCTCAAACCCAGTTGTTTCAATCACTCCCAGAGCTTTAATTTGATAAGGGTTTGAGATAGAGGGGGCCACAGCGAAGATGCAGGCACTGATCCTGACCCCTCCAGATTTCAGAGGAGCAGAAGCCTGTGTTGATGTGAAGTGATTGCACCGGTGGAGGGAGGAAATTCAGTAGGTGGGAAACTGAGTTTTATTAGTTTCGTCCCTTGGGCTGTTCCCATCGGGGAGCAGGTTTGCTGCTGCCTTCCACAGGAGCTGTCTGTTCCTCGTTTTTAAATGTTACAGAGCTTAGAAATAAGCTGGGGGGGGGGGAGAAATATAAATAAATATGTTGAAGGAAGAGGTTTATAGTCTGTTGCACGGTGACATTTGCTGTCACTCTCCAGTAACGCTCCAAACGCACAAAACTGCCCCTGTTGGCCCTGAGAAACCCCCAGCTCCATGGGGGAAAATGGGAGTGGAAATGGGCTGTAGGATGTTTACGCACAACGTGTTGTAATAACTTGCTAAGGAGTTAATTATATTTGTGTCGTTGAGTAGTTAGTGTCTGTAATGAGACAAAATATATACATTTACCTGCCAGGGTTTGTGAATGTAGCTGCTTGTGTGTTGTTGGAGTCGTCTTTTTAATCAGTGATAAACATGGGGTCTGCAGTTCTGGATTGGTGACTGTGGGTCCCTCATTCCTGTCGAGTGGTGTATGTGTGTACATATATATATACACTATATAGAGTGTGTATGTGTATATGTACATGCACCCTATACCCTTCTCCTCCTGTATTTCAGCTCTTGAAAGGTGTAAACACACGTGTCTAGAGCAGAGGAGCAGCAGATTTGTGACGATCATTGTTGCCCCACAGGTGAATCGCACCTGATGTGACAGATCCCCAGGGTCCTGCCGAGCCCTGGGGGTGGCCAGGCTGGGGCGATGCCAGTGAGCCCATGCATCCCCTCAGCCCCAGCTGGGCTGGCCGGTCCCTGTGCCAGATATTTCCTTGAAATCACCTGATTTCCTTGGCACCAGGCGGGCAAATACCCCCAAAATAAACAATGGTTGCACAATGTACCTGAGCTGAGGATTAGCAGAAGCTTCTGCCTCCTCACAGAGCTGACATCTTGGGCTGGGCAGGTGGAGGTGGTGGATGTGAAGTGAGCTTGGTGGTTCCTCCTGCCCCGAGTGGGGCTTTTTTTTTTTTATTTTTTCCTGTATTCCCTGACTTTCCACCCGTTTCCATCAGCAGAGGTGGTGGTGGCTGCTGTCACCTTCAGTGAGCGGTGGCAGGACCACCGTGGGACCTGCATGGCTGGTCCAGGGGCTGGCTGCCCCATCCATGTTATGGGTTGATTTAGAGAAAAGCAATCACTCGTGCAAAATCTGTTCCATCTCGGCTGCCAGCCATGGGGAAATGTGGAAAGAGAGGGAAAAGGCTTAAATCCAGGCCTGGTAACTTGACATTGTGTACACTGGCTGTGACGCTGTAGCTGCCACCTACTCTGCTAGGCATCCCCTTCCCGGCGGCGGGTGGCAGGGGATGCCAGCCTGGCCAGGGGGCTGAGGAGGAGCCTTGGGAGCGGAGGCGATGCCACCAGTGATTCCTGGAGCCACCTGCCCCAAAATGTCCCAGACCCTCAGCCCTGCTCCTCTGAGCCCTGCCGGTGCCCCCACCACCTCTCTCGCTGCTCCTCTGTCTCCAAACACTGTTTGCAAACTGCAGCTCTCTGGTGTTTACCGAGATGGATGTCATCTGTCTGCTTCTCAGTTTTGCTGTGTTACTGCTTTCTAATGTCTTCTTGTTTTTAGGTTTTAAGTAAATGCAGTGTATGGAAAGTTGTATTGTGTTTTGTGTACTCCATGTACTTGAGCTTAAATGTCTCATGAGTTTTTATTTACAATAAAGAGATATTTAAGTGAAAATCGATTTATTTTCTTTTGTTACTTTCCAATTATATTTTGCTATTCTGTGCTGGGTTTGTGAGATAGTGAGTCACAATCCCTGGAGGTATTTAAGACCAGTAGATGGGGTGCTGAGGGACATGGGTTAGTGCTAACTTGGCAGTGGGTTAGCGGTTGGACTTGATAATCTTAAAAGTCTCTTCCATCAAAACGATTCTATGAATTCATGGAGTCTCTGGAAGATCTTTGGAGGAAGCAGGTCTGCAAGGGAGGGCAGGCGTCCCCAGCTTCTGGGAGTTGGGCTGGAGACGGTGAATCCTGCACCCCAGAGCTATGGCTGCCGTTCCCTTCCCTCATCAGTTTTAAGGATGTTTGTATTGGAGCTGTTGGAATTCAGATTGTGACATTTTGCATGGAACGATTAGGGTAGGAATGCCTTTTTCTAAAGCACATCTTTTTCCACAGAAAAAAAAAAAAAAATAAAAACCCCAGGATGAGCAACTGGTGTGACCTTGTTACTTCCAGCATCTGCAGTTGGAAACCAGCTGCTCCCAAAGGGACTCACCAGCCACAACCTGAAGAGGTGTGGTCAAGGAAAACCCCTTTTATCCTGTTTTTCCTGCTAAAAGTGGTGGGTCGAGGAGGTCCTGGGGTGTTTAGCAGCTGTTGGAACAGGAGGTGGCTTTCGGAGTGGCTGTGCCCCAGGTGATGCTCACAGTCCCATATAACCCGTGCTGGTGCTAAATGACCTCCTGGATGCCTGCAGGAAAGCTGTTGATTTCTTTGGCACATAAATCAGCTTCTTCCAAGTCATCTGGGAAGAGAGAAATCTAGAAAGCTTGTGTTTGTGATTAACTGGATTCTTGTAGATACTGGGTGGAGGTCAGTGCCTGCCCGGGAGCAATGAGGGGCTGGTTGTGAGTGAGCCCCAACTTGTGGGGTGAGGGCAGGAACTAAACCTGTTTTGTTGCATTTTGGCATGGGCTCAGGGAAACTTCACAAAGGTAATATATCCCATTCAATGCAGGGATGTGGTAAATTTTTCTAGCAAAACCCCCTGATTTGGCAGAACAAAGCACTTCCTGCAAGAAGCACAGTCTGGGGTGAAAAGGCAGGTTCTTGGTGGTTATTCAAGCCTGGATGAAGCCAAAGTGCAAAAAAGAACAAATGGTTACAACTTCTGCCAAAACTCTTTGTTACTGGAAATAACCCCCTGGTGACAGCTGGATTCAGGAAGAGCTTTTATGGAGATGAAGGGCAGCTGGGTTCCCATCACGGATCTGGGTGGTCAGCTCTGAGTGATGTTCCCCAGGACCTCATGTGCTGTTGAGCTCCAGCTGGTGTTGCTTCAATGGGATTCAGTGGAGTGGGTTGAAGAAACCATGTTTTGGGTGCTGGCCGTAGGCTTTGGAGGTGGGAAGGGAGGATCTCATGGTTGACGTGCCCCAGGTGAAGCAGGACCTCTCAAGGAGGGTCCCTGTCATTTGCCTGAGGTGGCATTAGCACAGGATGGAAGGGGCAGTGTCTGTTCAGCAAGGATCATTTCAGTAAAGAGTTGGCAGCTTCACACAGAAAAAACAAACAATTTCAACATCTGCTTGGGTTGCATTCAGTTTTCTAGTGTTTTGCTTTATGGGTTGAATAAACTACTTCCTTCTTGCTTCCAGGAGTTAATGATTTATGGGTCCACTGGCTTAACTCTGGTTTCTGCAGAATTCGAGCTTTCATGCATATCTGAGTGTGTAGGCGTATTGTAACTCCTCCTTCAGCACCGTGGTGCCTAGGGACTGGATGGGGACAGCCATCACTTTGTCTTGCAAGAGCTGAACACACTTGGGTCTCTCCATCTCCTGCTGCCAGACCTCCAGGTAACACGACTTCGAGCAACACAGCTTTAGGCGATGTAGGTCTTGGGAACTGGATTGGAGCTTTCCTGCAGCTCAAGCAGACACAAAGATTAGTAAAATAAATCAAATTAAACCAAGAGCTGTTAACAGGGATTGAAGGAAAGTCAGAGGAATGAAACAGCCATGAGGAATGGTGAGTTTAGGGCAGAAAGCATCAGGGAAGACTTATTTCCAGAAGGAAGGCAGGCACTTGGAATGTGCATAATGTTGGGAGGGTTTGGACTCATAAATGATGAGCCTGGGTAGAAAAAGTCAGAGAGAACCCTTGCTGATCTCTAGGGGTGCCAGGTTAGTCCAAATTGCACTTAAATTGCATTTTGTGAAGTAATTCCTGAATGACTTGTGTGCTTTAAAGCTTTACTCCAGTTAGTGTTGCCTGCACAGAACTGCTGTATCTCTTTGGTTAGATGCCGCTCGATCTCTCTATTCCTGCGTGTAATTTATTGTCAGGGACTGTACAGGCTCCAGGAGGACTTCATCTGACTGTGAACTTGCTTCCAAGAGATTTATTACTGAAACAAGATGTTTTTTTACCCGTACGATAAGTTTCAGGGGACTTTTTCTAGAAGCCATAGATAAACTCGTGGCCCTGCAGATACTAATTTGGCTGGGAAGAACTCTGTTGGCAATATAGTGTTTTTAAGTTGAATCTGACAAGCTACATAAGTATTTATATTATGGTTTGAGTGGAGTTGTCTTTCTTGTGTGTTTTTTTTTTTTAATTTTATTTTAAAATTTGAATCAAAAGCTACATTCTCAAAGATGCAAATAAATAAGACAAGTGGAATAAATCCTATGGGAATTGCTTAATGTCTACAGTCAGTTGTGCTGTCTACCTTGTATTTTCATGTCCCTGGGTCTGCTCAGCTGGACCCAGCCTTCATCACCCAAACCCAGCTCCTCCTCACCAGGCCTTCATCCCGTCAGCTGGAGAGAAGCTAAAATAAGAACTAACAGAGCTGTTGCACTGTGTTCTTGAGCTTCTGGTCCCCAGCCATGTCTGTGGGAAATGCTTTAGGGATGGAGAAATGAGACCCTGTGAGCTGTGGTTATCCTGAGTGTAAATAACCACACCCCCCTGCTATTTTTACAGGTATTTGGCCTAGAAAAAGAATGTGGTAACTTCTGTGGGGTCTCCGGACAGGGAGGCTGGAAAAAAGGACGATGCCAGGCTGGGAGCTGGGGAGGCAGAGGGATGGCGCCGCTCTCCTTGGGTTATCTCTCACTGCTGCTCTTGTCGTGGCTGTCCAGAGTAAGTGAACATGTCTCTTGGGGATAATCTAAGATCCCTCAAAGGAAAACCTTGTCCTGGCATTCACAACACTTGAATCCTTCTCTTTTCCTCATTGCCTTTGCCTTTCGAGAACGTTGTAAATCTTTGTGATCAGAATCTGTCTTCTGTTGCCTTTTTGTCCCTTTCTGAGTAAAACAGATAGAGATTTTGTCCAGCTGAAATGGCTGCAATGATTTCAAAGAACTGGGGAGAAGAAACAGTTGATCTGGACTTTGTGACCAGCCTTTGAAAATGCTGGATGAGGTGTGAAGAGCACAGGACCTCATGGAGTGATGCCCCCCAACCTCAGCCATCCCCAGTCACAGACTGCACTTCTCTTCCTTGTCTCTAGCTTTAAGGAGTTTTAAGGCCACCAAAAGTGTCCTCGCCTGGACCTTCAGAATAAACCAGGCCTGAAGTCCCACTGCTTGTCCTCAGAGAGTCTTTCTGATGGAGTTTCTGTCAACAGGTACCTGTGAAGCTCCGCCACGTCTCCTGTCTGCAGAACTCAAGGAAGAGTACCAGGGCATTACCACATTTGCCATTAATTCGAGGGTGGAATACATCTGTCGTCCAGGTTACATGAAAAAATTTCATTCCTCCAACAGACTTTCTTGTGGAAGGGACAGTAAGTGGCAAGGCTCACAGGACATGTGCACACGTGAGTATGTTTTCAGTTGACTTTTGATTTTATTCTTTTTTGGGTGATGCCATCAGCTCATTGTGCTGGAGCAGTGTCCGAAGTGACTTCATGGGACAGTGGGAGACAAGTGACCTGACAGGGAGCGCTGGTTGTATTCCACAAAGTACTGGCAATGATGGCAAAAGCTGGAACCTGCTTTGATGCTGGCTGTGTTTGGTGGCTGACTCCTCAAAGGACGTTCTTGTGCTCAGACTTAACTCTTGGTTCAAAAAAAAAAAATCCAACCAAAAACCCAGAGTATTTCAGCCTTAAAGTAGGAGAATCCTTCAGCTGGGAAGAAACAGTCACGCTTGGCAGGGTTACTGCAAAGCCCCACTTAAACTGCAGTAACCCTAGCTGAAGGTCATGATGCAGCATAAATCATGCAATAATTTTGGGTTGGAGTGGAAATCTTGAGGTCTCTGGACCATCCCCTTGCTCAGTGTTGGAAGAGTCTTCTGCTTTCCTGCTGCATTTTCCCCATTCTTCAAGAAACTGAAATAAGAACTAACTCCAGTTCTGTTGTCCCCCAGCAAAGCTGTGCAGCTACCCTGGAGAGCCAGCCAACGGCAGACTCCTCCAAACAGGACAGTTCGTTTTTGGTTCAACTGTGAACATCACCTGCAACACGGGGTAAGCTGGGGGCACCCAGGGTATGTGTCCTCTTCTTACCTGGGGATTTTTCTGAAGTTTCTCTCTCTAAATTAAAGCCTGTGTTGGCAGAAGCCTTACCAGTGCAGGTAATTGCAGACTGTGATAGAAATATCTTTTAAGCTTTCCTTTGAAAGCTTCAAGACTGACTGAGTTTTCTTAATCTCATACTTTGGGGCAGTTCTTCCCAAACTCCAGTTCACTCTCCTGGCCCTTTCTAAACCATTTCCCATCTATCAGCATCTTTATGAAGAAAAGACATCAGTACTGAGCTCAGAGCTGCAGTGATAGCTACAGCTGGCTGATAATGCTTTTCCTTAGGAAACATGTAGTATTTGTAATTTCAGCAAGCTGGTCTGGTGGGAGGTGTCCCTGCCCAGGGTAGGGGGTTGGAACTCAATGATCTTTAGGGTCCCTTCCAACTCTTAACCATTCTGTGATTCTATGAATGTTGGTTTTTTATAATTTAAAAAAATGCTTTTGTCAAAAAGCAGTGTGTCATTGAAAAAATGACATTGATGGCAAATTTCTGATCAGCTGTAATTACAATAAGGAAGGCAAACCCTCCTGATGGTGATGTTACAGGTAATACATCAAAATGGAGCTTGTTGAATAACTCCCTCCCCCCCTGTTTCACACAGGTTCAGGCTGGTTGGAAATTCCCACATTCAGTGTGTGATTAAAAACGGGGTTGTTACATGGGACAGAGATATTCCCATCTGTGAGCGTAAGTGGAGTCCCTTTAACTGATTTACTGCTCAAATGTCACTGGGGATGGGTAAAGAAGCAGCTGTGTTGCCCTGCTGAGGATTTCAGCAGTTTGATGCAGGTGGAATCTGGAAAGACAATTTTTCCTCGGTGCTTTTCTTCCTGCATCATCCTGCAGAAATGCTTGTTCACTGGTACATCCCAAAACTGCTTGGTACCTGGCTCGGAGCCCTGCTGTCTGTGGGCTGCTGTGTGGCTCCCCTGAGACCTGCCCTTAATTTCTGACCCTTCTGGCACTTTGTGTTTCAATTTTTTTATTTCTTTTTTTTCTTACCAGACCTTTGGTTCAAAATGAATTAAGTCGCTTCTCTCTTGCTTTTACCTCCCTCTGCCATTTCTCCCCCTTCCTTCTCCCTCTCCCCAGCAATACCCTGTCCACCCCCTCCAGAAATAGCTAATGGAGAGCACAGTGGAGCTGACAAAGACCAGTTTGAGTACGGAGTGTCCATCACTTACCGGTGCCGCACAGTCAGAAGGGGAGAGAAACCTTTCTCACTGCTGGGAGATGCTTCTATTTTCTGTACGACCACAGACAACATAAACGGTGTGTGGAACAAGCCAGCCCCGGAGTGTAGAGGTGAGATGCTTCCAGATGCTTGAGAACTCACCGGGGCCCTGCAGCACCCAGCCACCCCCCCTTCTCCTCTGCCTACAGCTAAAGAGGTTTTCTTCCTTAAACAGTCTCCTTTGTGTGCCAGAATCACCTCTCGCAAATGAGCCCCTCTCTGGCAGCAACAACAAGATTTAGGGTCCGTCCGCCCCACCCTCCCGGCAGGGACCATGGCTGCTCACGGTCACCAAGTCACCAGGGGACACGGGAGTGGGATTTTAGTAGCCTTTGCAGACCAGACGGTGCATCTTGCCTGCCAGTCTGTGTAAAACATAACGCCTGCAAAGAATTCTGCTGTGCTGCCTGCTGCCTCCCCCACCTTCATCTTATGCTTTGCCTTAACGAAAAGTATGAAATTAAAAAAAATAACATTGTAATACGGAGTAAGGAGTTCACAAAGATCAGCCTGCTACCTTCTCGTGTCCATTTGCAGCCTCTTTGGTGAACGCCCCTTTGTGCTGCGAGAATGTTTTGCATACCCTAATCTCCCCTCTCGGGCATAATTTCCTGAGTGGTGGTGTTTCCCTGGCACAGTGGTGGCCTGTGAGACTCCCAGCGTGGAGAACGGGAAGCTGCTGAGTGGGTACCGGACCGAGTACACCTACAGAGACACCGTCGTCTTCGACTGCAACTTCCGATACACCTTGATGGGCAGCGACTCCTCCACCTGCAGCAAAAACAGCCTCTGGGACCCCCCTCTGCCTTTCTGCCAGCTCAGTGAGTGCATGGACCCAGTGCTGCTTCCGTGAAGTTCCCACCCTTTCATTAGCTCTTGAAAGGATTCACTTTTTTGGCTACTTTTTTTTCCTCCTTTTTTGGCCGATCTCTCTGCAGCGCTGAGGTGACTTTAGGAATTTATGACTCGGGGACACAGAGCCTAAAGCCTCATCCCGTGCAAGCCACTGAGCGTTGCCCAGTAGAACTCAAAGGGCCTAAATTAACCTTACTACACTTTGTTTTAAAGTTTGTTGGTAGAGCCTCAGACAGTGTAAACCGTTTTAGAAATTACATTTCATTATAACAGTGAAAATTACCATTCAGTCCCAAATTATTCGTAAGTTTTTATTTGTCTCCTTTGCATTCACTCCTTAGCGTTATTGAACTCGGATGATTAAGTGCCTCGTGGAGAGAACAATGTGAGCCCATGATTTTGCCCAAAATTCTCTCTTTTTTTTTTTTTATGCACCGTTACAGGCCTTGCTGTTTTACCACCAGCGATGTCCCTAAACGGCCCTTTCATTCCTAGGTAGCTGTGACAACCCTCCAGATGTGCCTAATGCTGTTAAAACAAAACTTGCTGGCAATTTGTTTCCCGTGGAGACTGTCGTTACCTACGAGTGCAGGGAAGGCCACCAGTTCAGCCTGGGAGAAACCACGCGGCAGATTAAGTGCCTGGCGGATTTCACATGGTCTGAAACTCCGCGGCCTTGCGAAAGTGAGTGTGTGTTCCCTCGGCTGCCTTGCCCTTCGGATTTGGCAAAATTCTTCCCGAATGAAGAAACTGTACGTGCCACGGTGCTGTGCGGGTCACAGGGTGGGGGAGAGCTTCATCTCTGGTCTTCGCTGTGACTCTCAAGCTCCTTTGGCTTGCTCCCCAGCCACAGGGTTCTCTCTCCTTTATTTACCAGTATTGTTTTCTAGTCCCTCCAACCCCTGGAAGAAGTCACTGCAGTGTCAAGGGCCCCTTGCTTCATCCAAGGGGAGGTTGTGGTTGCAGAGTCCCTTGCAAACACTCCCAGGAACACCCAGGCATCCCGTTGGGGCAGATTTAGTGATGTGTCTGTGTCTTACAAATCATTCACCCTCCTGTTCACGATGAATCTGCTGTCAGCCCGATGGCTTTGCCATGGTTTCACGCTTGCTATTGTTTGGCCTTTCTCAGGAATTCGTTGCTCAAATCCAGACATCAGGAATGGAAAACTCTCTGGTTCTGGCAAGAGAGACCCTTATCTGTATGGAGACACAGTGGCAGTTACGTGTGATGATGGCTTTGCTTTCCAAGGCAATAAGAAAACCATGCTTTTGTGTGCCAGTGATGGCAGATGGGATCCAGCAGTAGTGGAGTGCACTCCAGGTAGGCAAGAGCTGGTGAATCCTGTTGGCTTGGTGACTGCTTACTTTTAACTGCAAAGGTTTGGGTCCCTCTGTACGGAGTAATTGTTTGCTGACATTCACAGAAAAATTCAGGTGGCATTAAATAATGGTAGGATTAGCCAAAGAGAATTTTGCTTCCCTCTATCCCAGATCTGGTCCTCCTGTGTTAACTTGGAAGAAATAGGCAGCAAAAGATCCAGATTGATTGATTGCTGTGGGAAAAGCAAGGGGTTTTGGCAGGGGTGGGGCTCCTAAGAGGTTCCTGAGAAGCCTGGGAGGCACTTGCCCAGCTGGAAGGGGATGTAGTTTGTACTTTAGACAACAGCAGGGCTGCTTTGCTGACAGGAGACTTGGGAGCAGAGGGCGTTCTCAACACATTTCCCCTCTCAGAAGAAAATGCAACAGCATAAAAAAAGTGCCATTGATGAAATTAATCGTCTGGCAGTGGGACACCACAGCAGTATCCGCGAGCTGCTGGAAGCGGCCTGAGCCCAAAAACTCAAGAAAACCTTGCCAGGAGGAAGGAGCATGCTCCACCTCAGCAGGCAGCCAGCATTAGAGTGTGGATGATTCCTTGTCCTGCCCTGACGTTGCCTGTGAGATGCTCAGCATCCTCAGGAGTGCGGGTCAGTGGGAGAGCAGCCCCTGAGGTAAGTGTGTGGTGCTGAGACCCCCGAAAGGAGGCTCAGTCAGGCAAGGTCCCAGCTCTGCAGCATGTGCCTTTCCCAACAGCCTCAGAAAAGCTTGACTGCAGAAAGAGAAACTCCTTTAGTATTACACAGGAAGGGTTGAGACCTGCCTCTGGGTGATAGTCACCTTTTTTCCCAGGTTCAGATGTTCTTGATAACTCTCTGTAGAAACTCCCTTCTTAGAGTTCATTCTGAAAATGTGTGACAGCCTTTATTTTCCCTTGTTTCTAGTACCTCATTGCCCAGAGCCAGATATGACTCACGGAAGGGAGGTCTATAAGAGCAAAGATGGCTACACAATTGGGACGCAGCTGAGGCTGGCTTGTGATCCGGGCTACATCCTCAGGGGCCAGGACTTGACAGTGTGTCAGAGTGACATGCGCTGGGATCCCCCATTACCATTCTGTGACAAAGGTACGTGTAACGCAGCGCTGAGAGGAAATCTCACACATCAGAGACAGACCTGCCTTCAGCATCTGCTTCTGGGGAACAGGACAATGATCACCAACTTGTGGGCTGAAGGCACTGAGTTGTCTTCTCCCTGGAGATGTGACCCAGGTGGGAGGTGAGAGAGAAGTGGGAGCCTTGAGCTGGTGTGAGAGGCAAGAAGCCAGGCAGCAACTTCATGTGAATTTGCCACCTATGAATGTGAAGTGAACTCTTGCCCTGATTTCCCAGAAGCAATTTTGATTCTCACCTGAATATGATGATTGTACACTTCTATTTTTTAATCAATTCCCTTTATTCCCCAGCCTGTGACCCCCCTCCAGAAATCACCTATGGGCAGCACTCTGGCAAGTGGCAGGAGCGATTCTCCTATGGCGCTGAGGTGACCTACAGCTGTGCAGAGGGTCTGTCCCTCATTGGGGACAAGTCCATCTACTGCACCTCTGATGATGGGGTGAACCTGACATGGAGCGGACCTGCCCCGGAGTGCAGGGGTGAGTCCTTTCTCCCAGACAGGATCAGACTGGAGCCAGGAGCTGGGAATGATGCTGGGGCTAAGCCCCCTGCCCTGGTCCAGCAGCTCTAAACCCAGAGACACTTAATGCCTGGGTGGCTCCTCTGGCTTCCGTGTGAAGGTCTCGGTAGCACGAGCTGCTCAGGAGCACCAAGGACTGGTGGGGTGTCCTTGGGGGCTGCTGCAGGCAGCTGAGGATCCATTCTCATGTTTGAGCATAAAGGCGATGCAGAGAGCATCAGGAAGAGCGGCTCTGCCCCCCCTGAGCCGGTTCCCCCTTGTCCCCAGGGATGGGCAGCAGCCAAAACCAGCCCTGCTCTCTCTTCCCGCAGTGGTCCGATGCCCCAAGCCCGTGGTGGAGAGAGCCAGGATGATCCCGCAGAGGCTGACGTTTCCCTACGGGGTGGATGTGCGGTTCTCCTGCGAGGAAGGCTTCATGCTCCGTGGCGATGCCGTGAGCCGGTGCCTG
Source organism: Nycticryphes semicollaris (assembly GCA_013400055.1). Classification (NCBI taxonomy): domain Eukaryota; kingdom Metazoa; phylum Chordata; class Aves; order Charadriiformes; family Rostratulidae; genus Nycticryphes; species Nycticryphes semicollaris. The sequence goes on from VXBJ01001180.1 coordinate 195,649, forward strand.
GCCGACGGTGCCTGGCACCCTCCCCTGCCCTCCTGCCAGCCAGGTGGGTACCAGGCCCTGGCACAGACCAGGGGTGCTGCTCCTTTGGATCACCAGCCACGGGTGGAATTTGCAGGGAGTTTTCCCTTCCATCTCCTCCCATGGCATTTTTTTTCTCTCTTTTTTTTTTTTTTGACTTGTGTTTTCCTTTCAGTTCAGTGTCCCGCGCCCTTGACACAGAGCAACTTGGTGATTACAAAACCTAAATTGCAGTACTTGGTGAATGAAACTCTGCACTTCTACTGCAACCACAAGGTCTATCCACCAAGTATTTCACAGTCTACCTGTTCAGCTAATGGCACTTGGATACCAACACCCATGTGTGTGAGTACCATGTTCTGGCCAGGCTTTGCCTGTATCTAGCCCCATTTAGAGCCCAGAATATCACTGGTCTGACTTCCTCAACGTGGCTACTTCATTCCAGCAGGGCTGGCCTGATGGAGGGGCTGCAGCAGGAGGGGGTGCTCAGCAGGTAGGTCCCTGCAGTGGAGTCTCACACCCTCTGTCTTTGTTTTGCTTCTTTTAAAGGAAAAGCATGATATATGTGAGAAGGTTTTTCAAGCCAAGGAAGCTTTGCGGTGTGGAATTTCTTTGACAGAAATGAAGACTGTGCTGGAAGTCTGGAAACTGTACCTGGAAGTCCAGAAACTTGAAAGGGAGCAAAGCATTGTATCATACGGCTGACTGTCCTCACTGGTATCATAAGAATCGTCCTCTTTGTGTGTTGAATAATCATGCTGACCAACAATATTATTTTTTTTTTATGACTTCTTAATTTGTGCTAATACTTAAGTATCCAAAACAAAAATTAGCAATCAGTCAAGGAACAGCTTTGGTCATACGGGGGAGTCACAAAGTGACTTCTTCTGGCTCATTTTGTTAATGCTCACTGGGTTAGGTTTGTACACCACTATACATTTCAAAACTTTCCATTTAGCTGTGTTTGTTTTACTTATGAGTGTGTGATTGGAAAGGAACTGAGTGGAGAGTGAACCCTGGTCAGAGCTGAGCAGATGCCTTAGAGACAGGCACCATCACGGTGAGAGCCACCGGCCCCACACTTGCCCCCACAACTGCTGCACCCCTTCAGCTGCCATCCAGTATTGCTCATTGCTCCTCTCATCATCTGTGCTGCTTTCATTATCCTGAACGAGCACTTAACTGCCTGATTACCTGTGACCTTCAGAGCAGGCACGATGAAGGAAACTTCAAAGCTTGTCTCTGAGCAAAACAAAAGTGCCAGGTTTTCTTCCCAAGCAGGACAGATGTACCTGAGGCCATGGCAGTGCCACTCATTGTGTCTTTGTGTGTGCCCCAAGAGTGGTTGGTGGGAACAGAAGCGTAAAGGAAGAAGCAGCTGAATTCTTTCTGCAATGTCCAGTAAAGGGGAAGCTCTCTGTTAACACGCACTTTGTGATCAGACCAATACTCCTTCACCACCAGATTATAATAAAGCTGCAATTGCAATGACAGCTGTGTCTGGCTTTTAATAACTCTGCTCTATCTACAGTTAAGGAAAGAGGAGCTTCAATAATCGGTGCTTGGCTGGGGGGGGGCTGCTCTTCCCTGGGCACAGTGCAGGGGTGTGGGGCAAAGTGAATGCAGAGCTGCTCCCTGTGCCTCAGACCCCAGGCCTGGATGCTGCAGAGCCACTCCAGCTGTAAACTACCTCTATTCCTGCTGTTCCTGCTGGGGAAGAAGCCGGAGCAGCATTCCCATTCTTGCTGGAGAGCTCAGGGCAGGCAGCCCTTGCCTTGGGTAGGTCAGAAGGGCTTGGGGGGGTGGCAGTGTCAGCGTAGCTCATCTGGCCTGTCCCCAACTTCCCACTGCTGCTTCCCCTTCTGCGGCACACTGTGGCAGGCTCTTGGCAGGGACAGGCTGTCGCCTTCCCACAGTGCTGGCCCAGAAGCTCCCACACCATCCCAGTATTTTTCCTTGCCATGGCAGCCTTTCTCCATGGGCTGGGGCAGCTCCTGGCTGTGGTGGTGTTTGTGCTGCAGCCGGCTGGGAGTCTCGGTGAGTGTTGCTCCCCTGCTCGTTTTCTTTGCTTCTGTGGCTCAGCTTCAATTATGCATCCAATATGTAATGCTCAGGTTAGGAAAATTCACCTTCCTCTGGCTTGAAGTCACTGCTCATCTCTTTCTGTGCTTGATGTCCTTGTAAGGGTGACCTGAGCTCGGTGGCTGTTGCTAATTGCCCATTTCTCCTCTTCAGCTGCACCTCTAGATACTTGCAAAGAATCACCCAAAATTCCCAACTCTTTCTGAAGTCTCACCTTGGGGTAGGATTCCTCCCTGGGACCAGTGTTAAGGACAGTTGGCTCAGAGGCTAAGAGGTTGTCCCTGGGACAGCTTGGGGCCAGGTCTCTTGTCTGTAGAACTTGGGCTGGTCTGGAGTTGAGAACTTGTGTCACAGGGAGTATATATCACCCTTCGCCTTGATCATCTGTGCAGTGGCCAAGAAGTTGTTCCCAGGGTCAGAGGATGTCCCTATGGTCAAAGATGCAGATGGTGTAGAGATGGGGGAGAGTCAATTAGAGAGGTAATAGCTTTTACCATTTAACTGAAAGGGTCACGGGTGGCAATTTGAGTGGGATCAGATTGATACCGAAGTTGATGCTTGAACACTGGGGCACCCAGAGGACATGCTGAAGGTCGCTGGTAAGTCGTCATGTGTCCTGCAGACTGGCTTCAGTACAGGAGGAGTGGGGGTCTGCGGGGTAATGTTTGTAGGAAGGGGAATAACCTGCAGTTTCTGACTAGAAGTTGAAAGTTCCTTTAAAAGCAGGCCTTTTGGGGAACTTCTCCAGTGCCTGCAGGGTTCCCAGTGCCTTCCTGCAGAGGCTTCTGCTGCCCCCCGGCTGCCAGCGCCATCTCTACATCCTTATTTTGTTTTGGTTTTAAGTTCACGGTGCTTAGTCCCTTTTCCACATTACCAACGGGGTGCCGATACCTAAGCTGGGACCAGGAGAGGCACGGATGTGTATGGAGATGCTCCTTCCATGTGTATCAGTACCCACGACAGTGTCACCTTCACTGTCCCGACACAGAGCCTGGGGTGCTGCTGTGAACTTTACCACAGGCATGTTGTGTCTTAGTGACCTGCCAACACCTATTGGGAGGCACGAGGAAATCAAGGTTATGGCTGCCTTAAGTTTGATTTTTCCTCTGTTATTTTGGGGCTGGTCACAAGTTGTGATATTTCTCAGGAAAGTATTTCTTCTGGTAGCTGGAAGAAAAAAAAAAATGTGTTGTTGGGATGTGGTGTATGTGTGTGATGGAGGTTACACAGTTGTTGGAGAGTCTCTTGTAGAGCTGGAGAAGGGGTGCCACCACCCTGGAGTCACCCTGCTCCTGAGTGCACAGAGGAGCCGTTCTCCAACCTGTTGGTGCAAGTGCTGTCAGTAAAGGGGCAGAAATAGTGTTTGATTGTGTGCAATGGGAAATGCTGCACCTTTGGAGCCCTACTGACCACGGCTGCTCAAAACCACGTTTATTAACCCCTAATTTCCCTGCCTCTGTTGCAGCATTTGTTAAACTTCTTTGTCTTCTCTTACCAGAGTGAGGAGCAGTGACAGGAGAGTTTCTCACCAGAGCCATGCTCAGCGAGAGTAACCCTGAAAAGCCCTGTTTGTTGTCACCCACAGAGAGTCAGTGTTCTGTCCCAGACATCATGCATGGGCAGCTGAAACCTGCACAGAACTTCACCAAGGGCAGCACGGCCACGCTCCAGTGCGATGCAGGCTACGTCCCTGTGGGTGGCTACACCACCCTGAGGTGCCTGAGCAAGGGCAAATGGTACCCACGGGTGCCCGCCTGCACCCTAGGTAGGCTCAGATCCCTTTTCCTCCGTATTTTGTCTCCCATGTGTAATTCCCCCCTTGTATGTCACTAAAAGCATGTGCAGTGTTGGCAGGAGAGGGGATGGAGACGGGCATTGACTGCACTGCCCAATATTTGGGGGCCGGATTCAAGGGAGACCTCCTCACTCCCTACAGTCACCAGAGAGGAGGGTGTAGTGAGGTGGGGGTCGGTCTCTTCTCCCAGGTAACAAGTGATAGAACAAGAGGAAACGGCCTCAAGTTGCGCCAGGGGAGGTTTAGATTGGATATAAGCAAAAATTTCTTCATCAAAGAGGTTATCAAGCACTGGAACAGGCTGCCCAGGGAAATAGTGGAACCGCCACCCCTGGAGGTACTAAAAACACGTGTAGATGTGGTGCTGAGGGACATGGGTTAGTGCTAACTTGGCAGTGCTGGGTTAAGGGTTGGACTTGATGATCTTACAGGTCTCTTCCAACCAAAACGATTCTACGATTCCCCTCCTCTCTGTCACTGCCCCCGGGTGTTGTGGCAGGGCTGTCCTCCCCCACTGCAGGTGCACCCAGTGAGATGTGTACGAGAATAAAGATTCGTTAGATTCACTACATCCTTTGGTGAATTTGTCACAGTTGGTTTTTCCCCTTTCAGTTCCCCCCACATCCCTCCCATACCCCACAGCAATGCTAAGGGTCACCGCTGTCCCTTGCTTCCCTCTGGGGCTCCTGCCCTTGCGCGAGGGACAGGCTGGGACCCCCGAGGGCCGGGCTCAGCTTGGTCCCCAGGGAGGGCTGTGGGGGTGACCTCCCAGCTCTGAGGGTCCGTGTTGTCCCCTGCTCTGGCACCAGGTCAGTGTCCCTACCCTCCTGCTGTGGAAAATGCAGACCGAAACCCTCAGCAGGCCTTTCCAGTTGGGACAACCGTGACCTACGTCTGCAGATACGGGTACACTCTGCTCCCTGAAGTCTCCCCCATAACTACTTGCCTTGAAAACTTCACATGGTCCGTAATCCCAAAGCTTTGCCAGAGTAAGTATGCCATTTCTTTCACTTTTCCAATGAAGCATTTGTTTAATGATGCAGAAATAACATGGTTTTTGCGTGGGGCTGTGCCACAAGGACTTTATTAAGCTCTGCTTTGACTCTCACTGACGATAATTTTGCTTTTCAAAGGGTTGTGTGGCTCAAAAGAAATAGCTGCAACTAACGCTGGTTGTTTAGCTGTTCAAACAACGATGCAGTTTGTAACATGCCATACCTTCAGCAGCATTTGTAGCTAATCACAGGGCTCAGATCATTCTGCCTTTCAAGAGAAATGGTTGTTATCACATAATTACCCTCCCTGAGCATTGCCGGGTCTGGTTAGAGAAGTCTGTCGGCATTAAGAGGCTGCCTGGCAGGTTCTCTTGGTCAGAAAGCCACCACTGTGGGAGAACACACCCTGCTCTCCCTTCCCAAGCCAAACCATGGAAGCTTGTTCTAACATGGGTGTTCCTCAGAGGTACAGTGTCCCAGCCCGGTCATCCCCCACGGGAGAGAGATCACCCCCAGGAAAGCTGAATACAACTTCGGGCACCAGGTGGAATTTCGGTGTGACCCCGGGCACGTGCTGAGGGGCAACCAGAGGATCCAGTGTGAGGCTAATGGGACATGGAGACCCCCAATGCCGTTCTGCGACAAGGGTGAGCGTGGATGGATTGACTGCAGTGGGTGCTGGGAATCGCATCTCCCGCAGCGGGAGGGAAAACCATGGGGCTGTTCAGCCTGGAGAAGAGAAGGCTCTGGGGAGATCTTGTAATGGACTTCCAGTACCTGAAGGGGACGGACTCTTTATCAGGAAGTGGAGCCATAGGATGAGGGGGTGATGGCTTTAAACTGAAAGAGGGGAGATTTAGATTAGATACCAGAAAGAACTTCTTTGGTGTGAAGGTGGTGAGAGCCTGGCCCAGGTTGCCCAGAGAAGCTGGGGCTGCCCCATCCCTGGAGGGGTTCAAGGCCAGGTTGGAGGGGGCTTTGGTCAACCTGGTCTGGTGGGAGGTGTCCCTGCCCAGGGCAGGGGGGTTGGAACTCAATGATCTTTAAGATCCCTTCTAACTCTAGCCATTCTATGATTCTAACCTCAGCCATCATTTCTTGGAGAAGGGGGTCCAAGTCTCACAGAATTACATGGCTTTAAGGTTTTCACCCTCTACAAAAACTGTAATCGATTAAATATGTTGAGTAATGGGACTTGCAGTCATTTCTCTGAGGACTGTTTAAGGGGTTTATGGTACAATTCCCCATCCCTGTTTATGAGCAGGATCATTTCTCATGAGAAAGGGAAGGGGATAAGGGGAGGTTGGCTGAAGGGGGGAAAAGGAGGCCCATGCTGAGGTCCTGAGGTCAGTCTGGGGACATGGGCACAGCCAGGGCCAAACCCGGTGAAAAGCGAGGAGGACTTTGAGGAGAGCAGCCCTAAGTACAAACATCAGGAATTGGCTTCTCCTGTTACTCTCCTGCACTTCTCTGTCTTCCTGCATGAATGAAGAAAATCTTAATTTTTCCTGTCTCAACTTTCTTGTAGTTTGTGGTCCTCCTCCACAAATCCCCTACGGGCAGCACTCTGGCTTGAGAACGGAGCAGTTCTCCTATGGCTCAGAAGTGAAGTACAGATGTATGGAGGGTCTGTCCCTCATTGGGGACGAGTCCATCTACTGCACCTCTGATGACGGGGTGAACCTGACATGGAGCGGACCTGCCCCGGAGTGCAGGGGTGAGTCCTTTCTCCCGGACAGGATCAGACTGGAGCCAGGAGCTGGGAATGATGCTGGGGCTAAGCCCCCTGCCCTGGTCCAGCAGCTCTAAACCCAGAGACACTTAATGCCTGGGTGGCTCCTCTGGCTTCCGTGTGAAGGTCTCGGTAGCACGAGCTGCTCAGGAGCACCAAGGACTGGTGGGGTGTCCTTGGGGGCTGCTGCAGGCAGCTGAGGATCCATTCTCATGTTTGAGCATAAAGGCGATGCAGAGAGCATCAGGAAGAGCGGCTCTGCCCCCCCTGAGCCGGTTCCCCCTTGTCCCCAGGGATGGGCAGCAGCCAAAACCAGCCCTGCTCTCTCTTCCCGCAGTGGTCCGGTGCCCCAAGCCCGTGGTGGAGAGAGCCAGGATGATCCCGCAGAGGCTGACGTTTCCCTACGGGGTGGATGTGCGGTTCTCCTGCGAGGAAGGCTTCATGCTCCGTGGCGATGCCGTGAGCCGGTGCCTGGCCAACGGTGCCTGGCACCCTCCCCTGCCCTCCTGCCAGCCAGGTGGGTACCAGACCCTGGGGCCCAGTGTTTCGAGGCTGTGTCTGCCCTCGGGGCTCCCCCACTGCCTTCCCCTCTCTGCAGAAGAGACAGCTGATGTTTATCGGGCAGTACTTGCATTTTTCTTGACAGTCCTGTATAACGCAGGCTCTGGGACAGGCCAGGGGACACCATCGTTAGTGACTTTCTCTTCAGTGTACATTCTTACCAGCCGACACCCACCTGCATAGGGGTGCCTGGGGTGAGACACTCTCAGAAATCAGCAAATGTGTAGCACCTCTCAGGGGCTGTTCTGACCTTCCTTCTCCCCTCTTGAAGGGCCTGGGGAAGTAACTCTGCTGTAATATTTGCTTTCACAGCTCCACCAATTTAAGTTCACCTGCACTGGCTCAGTCTTCACAGATTTCTTAGTTGGTTTTTTTTTTTTTTTCCACCTCCATAACAACAACCCTCTTGCTGAGCTGCCTTCTGCTGGGGGTTTCCATTTCAGTTCTGTGTCCACAACCACACGTGGCCAACGGAAGGCTGAAAGACGCTTCGGATGTAAAAACGTGGTACGAAACAAACACAACTGTTACTTTTGAATGTCTTCACGGATACCACTTTTCAGAGGATGGAGACCCAGCTTCAGAGGATTCCTGGACAGCCACATGCTTGCCTGATGGCAACTGGACTCCACTGCCCACGTGTGTAAGTACCGTAGCCTGGCTGAGATCCTGGATGGATGCTGCCTGACTTCTAATATGAAAAATAACTGTTGGAACTTCTTAAAATCTTTAGTTTTATGGTACCAGTGGGGGATGCCGACTGCGTTGGGGCAGTGTATGGTGAACAGGACAGATGTTCAGGCTCGGAGCTGAGGAGTGGGTGGTTCTCCATCTGCCACAGTGCCATGTTACATGCTCTTTTCCTGGGGTGTGTTTGCTTTGTTTTACTTTTTAGCAGAAGCAAGAACGTGATGGTGATGTATGTGAAGAGGCTCATTACATTAGAACAGCCTTTGAATGCGATGTGCATATAGCAGACCTGAAAACTCTACTGGAAATAGAAAAACTGTTTCTGGAGATTAAAAAACTAAAGCTGGAACTAGGAAGCCTGAACAAGTGAGTTCTGTAATGTGCTGTAAGGATCGCCTTTCCTTTGGCAAACACAAAGTTTGAGTAGCTACAGTTTATATAAGAAGGCTCTCGGTGACTTCATGGTTCATGCTTGCATGCATATAGCCAGAGAAATAATAACCAGTGTATGGGAGGCTGCTGTTTCCACGCTAGATGCCAGAGTGTAGAGGCATTTCTGCTCTTCTCCTTAAATCTGACAAGCTCAATTCAGTATTTAACAAGCGCCTTGTTTCACAACTCATTTTAGGAAGCATAGTAAGGAGTTAAGTTGACCTTCTTTGAGGCACTGAATAAACGGTGCTGAGCTGAGAGAAGGGGGGCTGAGGTGCGAGGCAGTAACCTTTTAGCAGAGATGAGTGTCTGGTTTCCTGAAGGTGTTTTTGCTGGGATCTTCCGGCCAGAGGGGTTGTATTCTCTGCCTGTATGGAACTTAGCCTGTCACAGCAGGTAGGCACTGCTTCTACTCAGAAATAGTAGTGAAGAGAGTGTTTAACTACCTGATTTCCTGTTAATCTTGCTGGTGATTTCTATTGATCTAGCTGGGGGCAGTAATGTATAAGAAGTGCATTTGCAAAGGCTTCTCTTTTCTTATCCCTGGATTTAAAGCGGGCAACGGGTTTCTGGCCCAGCCCTGTCACTTGACAGATATCTGTGGTGGTATCATCTTCCTTGTCTCTATTTCTGGCAGGCAAATGCTAAGAATAGTTGTTGTAATTTTAAGGGTAGAGAATCAGAGTGTTCTTATTACTCCATAAGCGATGATCAGAGCTCTATGATGCAGAACTCTTTCCCTTCAGGATTACAATAAAGATGCAGGTGTAACCATGGGTGTCTTGTAATCTCTCACACTGGCTGTACATCAGCCAAATTTCCAGCATGGTCCAAAGGTTGTTCCGACACAGAGCCAAGCCCTGGCAGGTCGTTGGGGTGCTCAGGAGCCACAGCCAGCTCAGCAGCATGGTGCTACCTTGGCTGGGTGGGAACAGGGGGAAGCATCATCTCCTGCACAAGCAATTTGCAGCAGTATATCCTTGCCAGATGCAAGATTCTGTGAGTATTAGAGTTTTTTTTTAATCTTACTAAAGCGTAAAGCACAAAACACAGGAAAGAAGAGATGGTGTCTCCCACCTTCAGGCAGAAATATGCTTTGGTACTGCATCCTGTGCTTCACCATGTCATGGTGTGCGAGGAGAGGCCCTCTCAGAGCTGTTACGGTTCTCCCTGTGCCACCAGGAGAGAGGGGCTCCTGGTGTGACACCTCACTCCCCTGGGACTGCAAACACAAAGTGTCTTGTCCCCCTGCGCAAGGCTTAAAACCTGTAAGCTTGAATAAGAACTGGGTGTTACATCCCATGTGTGCCTCAGAGCATGTTTGAGTAGTTGTGACTGATGTCAGATGGGATAATTCAGAGTGTTAGTCAGTGCACAGATGTTTGCTCACACCCATCCCTAATTACAGATGAGTCAGGCAATCAAGAAAAACATTAATAAACAGAAGGGACAGTGCTTTTAATTTTTTTTCACTAATTTTGTTTATGGAAGTCAGTTCTGCGTTACTTCCCAGCAAATGACTAAGTAGGCATTTTCCTACCCTGGACACAGGCTGGGGCTATGAGGGATTCTCTTCTGCTCTGGTAGCACTTGGGTTTGGTGAAGCTGTGTTAGTGCTCACTGTCAGTCCCAGGTCAAACAAAAGGGTTGAGTTATTTCCCCCATCCCTTGGTGGGGCAGGAGGACCCAGAGGCTCTTCCTCAGACTGTAAATGACAGTTGTTCCCACCCCTGGCTGCTCTCCGTGTCACTGCCGGAGGGTTTAGCTCAATGGGTGTTGTGGAAAGATTCCACTGCTCCAGAAGCTTGGCTGAGTCTGCAGTGCTGCATCTCCTCCCAGCTTCAGAAACAGCCCCTTGGAGCCAACAGTGCTCGACAGAGGAACACAGAAGTTGCTGCAATGAAGCCTGGAGAACCAAGACAAGGGAAGCACCCAGGAGCACTGAGGTGTGGGGAACCCGCTGGGGCACAGGGTTCTGGCCACCACACACTGCTCCTGGCCTTGCTGGGGCTCCTAGGCATGCCTGTGTCTTGTGGTGAGTATAGGGATGCAGGATGCGTGGGAAGAACCAGAGAAACTTGCCCAGGTCCCACCTGGCTGCTTGGGGGCTGGGGAGGGTGATGCTACCACCTGCAAGCCTGGGTACACATTGCTTGATGCTCTCAGGGATGCTCTCACGAATGGTCTCAGGGATGCTGTCATGGATGCAGCCCTGCCTAATGCCTTTGCCCAGAGGGAAGCCTGGACAATCCCAGCCGTGTTCCTGTGATGCTCATTGGGGCTGGGGAAGGGACCAGACAAATGAGGTCCTCACCCAAGGAGGTCTTCTCCTGCCCCAGGTGACTGTGGGCCCCCACCTCGTATGACCCACTCCAGACCATCCAGTGATGAGCACACCAGCAGCTTCCCCGTTGGATCCAGGGTGACGTACACGTGCATCAGAGGTGCCATCAAAATCCCAGGGAGGTCGGACACGGTGGAGTGCCTGCCCGGCGCACGCTGGTCAACGCTGCCCGAGCCCTGTGGCCGTAAATACCTCCCTCCTTTGAAACACACCTCCCTCCTCTTTCTCTCGCTTGGCTTAAAATTTCTGCCTCTTTCGGTGGCTGCTCTGCCATGGCACCACCTCTCCTGGCCAGGTCCAAACCCCCCTTCCCTTGGTCAGAGCTGCTTATGGGCCAGGATCTGATCCTGGCATCGAGGGTGTCAGTGGGACGGTGGCTGAAGCGCAGGATGCTCATGTATCTCCCAAGCCGTGGCTGCACACGCATGAGACTTCTTATTTCCCCTCTAACAGCTTTACCTGAGCAGTTAATGCATCCTCATCTGCATTTTGCAAAAGACGTGTTCAGCAGGGTAGCAGCCTGGTATGAACACAGGAGTCACCTGCCATGAGTGCGAGGAGCTTTCCAAAAGTGCTGTACGAGAGCATTTCTGTAATTCCAAGGTTTATTTCGTGTGCCTCCAGCGGGCGGCTCTTTCAGGCACTTTCCTTGACTGCCAGGGAGCTGCGCTGCCCCGACGAGGCTGCAGTTTGCTGCCCTGACCAAGGAGGACGAGAGGATTAATTTCTTTCCTGTTGGGACCAACGTGAGCTATGTCTGCCGCCCCGGCTACGAGAACACCTCGGAGAGTTCCCCCACCAGCACTTGCCTTGAGAACTTGGCGTGGTCGGAGGCTGCGGAGCTGTGCCGGAGTGAGTATTGCTTGGGAAAAGCAGGAGTGGAGTTTGGAGCAGGTCAGGCAGCTGAAATGCAGCCGGGGCTTTAGCATCCCAACATCCACATGCTTAATGCCAAATCAGACAGGATATTCCTTGACAATAATATTTAGGACCAAACAACGGGATTCTCAATTATGTTCTTTTTTTTTTCTCTTTTCCCGCTGCCAGGAACAGACCTGGTTTGATTTTCACATTAGTGCATACATTCATTCACATTGGGGCACAGCCCTTGCACAGAGCAAATGCCAACTTGCAACCCTGGCATTGAGCTTCAAAATGAAGACAAAGCACATTTCTTGGGGAAATCCCTGTAATATTATGAGGGATGATGTGGTAGCAGTGTGTTTGTCACAGCCAAGTAACTCTCAGTCCATTGAGATGGAAATATCTCTGCAAATATTCTCCCCTGCCCTCCTGCGAGATGCTCAGGGCTGTGAACAGAGAGCCCTGACGGGGATCCACACCTTCACCCACGGCTGGTTCTGGCTCCCACACATGGGAAGCAAAACACTTTGGTACATTTGGGTATAACCCTCTAAGCCTGTCCCTTATTTAGCCATTTTCAATCCTCCATCACCATGTGTCCCAGCTAACGCCAGCTTTGCTCTTGTGGCAGGACGGTCCTGTGGCGAGCCAGGAGTGCTGCACGGGGGCAGGATGGTGGTTCTCACTGACCTCCAGTTTGGAGCAAGAGTGAATGTGTCCTGCAAAGATGGGTGAGTGATGGGGCCATGCCCGCGCTCCAGAACACCAGTACACCACCAGTGCCAGTGCTGGAACACAGACTCCATCCAGTGCAATGAACTGAACTGGGCTGGGATTTCATGAGGAAAGGCTGGGGGACTTGGATCTTTTTAGTCTGGAGAAGGCTGAGGGAGGATCTGATCAACGCCTATAAATACTTCAAGGGGGGGATGTCAGGAGGATGGGGCCAGGCTTTTTTCAGTGGTGCCCAGGGACAGGACAAGAGGGAACGGGCACAAACTGGAACATAAGAAGTTCCATCTCAACCTGAGGAGGAATTTCTTCCCTTTGAGGGTGGCAGAGCCCTGGCAGAGGCTGCCCAGAGAGGTGGGGGAGTCTCCATCTCTGGAGACATTCAAACCCACTTGGACACGTTCCTGTGGGACCTGCTCTGGGTGACCCTGCTCTGGCAGGGGGTTGGACTGGGTGATCTCCAGAGGTCCCTTCCAACCCCAGAGCATTCTGTGCTTCACTGTACACCATTGCTGTGGTGTTGCTCCGAGTGTATAGCGTGAGGGTGCTTTTCCACTTGAATTATAGCTTTGGGCTGGGAAGGATAAGACACAGCTGGAGGGAAGGGCCTGAATTTATGTCTGCCTTTTCCCTCAAGTGTCATCCAGAGGAAATTTAACTGCCTCAGAGTGTCTATCCCATGGCTGGCTGGACCATCAGTTTATATCTACAGACTTAAACATAGGTTACTTAAAATATTTCAATTTGACATATTTGAGATATATTGAATAACAAGTATTTATGTTTGAATTTTAAAAATCTGTGGTGTTTTGCTAGAAAACTGCAGTGAAGCACACTTTCCATGGGTCAGTGAGCTGACTCAGGCTTTCTGCCTGCTTTCAGTCAGGGCACATATGCAGCAGACTGACTTGCAAATGAAGCCATTAAGGTCCCAGCTGATATCCCTCCTTCCCTGGCAAGGGATAGCTGGCATCATCCAGCATGTACTGCCAGTCTTTGCAGCTGCTTCGAATATAACAGAGGGTTTTTTCCTCCAGATGTTCCCTTAGGATGGAGTTTGGGGAAATGACAGCATGTCCCACCCTTCCTGGGGTTCAGCTGACCTTTGGAAATACATACACATCAGGGTGGGGGGATAATGTTATCCAACTAATCAAGATCAGATACTATCAATCATGCCCAAATGATGAATTTTTTTGAACAGGAGGGTGTAATTCAGGGGTGGGGGGATGGGGGGAGGGTGTCAGTGCTGTCAGAATAAGATGTATTACCTCCCAGCAGGCCAGTTCAAGCAGCACTTTAATGAAATGTAGATCCCTATGGCCCCTCACTGTCCCTGCTGCATGCACTGGGTAAATTTGAGTATTTTCAGAGACCACTGAGCTGGTACACACCAGCTGCCTGCTGTCATTTGCTTTCCTGGCAACGCTTTAGCAAAACAGCTACACCTTTAGACCCCAAAAGCCACCTGCTAGGGAGGAGGTGGCACCGAAGCAGGCTGGGCACCCTGCCCTCTGCCACCAGCACTGAGGGTCCCAGCAGATCCAGCTGATGGCAGCAGCCTTTAGAGATGCTGGGTGAGCTCAGAGGGAGCTCCTCATCTCTTCCTGGCAGTGGAGTAGGGGAGGAAAGGCGCTGGGTGTCACAGCCTGAATCCCAGCACTGTTCTCTGCCAGGAAGCAGAGAGAAATATGCTGATGCAGCAAATCCGAGCCCGCTGCATCCATGGGGGAATCCACCCGCAAGCTCAGCGCTGTCTGGCATTCACTGGGTGTGCTGCCAGTCACCAGCTGACACCTCTCATCCCGAAATGAGTCAAAGCAGAGAACCACCTAAAAATAGACTAACAAGAATCCCTGCAGAGATCAAAGTGGAGGAGGTATCCTTGTTAACCAGCACGTACCCACACATCTCCTTGCTTTAAAACTGCCTTTTCTACACTCCTCATCATACTGGTACTGGAGAAAAAAGTTGTTCTCAGTCTCTGGATAGTTACACACATATTTTTTTCTCATGTGTTTTCACTTAGGTACAAATTAAATGGGAGTAACTTCATCTACTGTCAGCTTAAAGGAAGCGACGTTGGATGGAGTAAACTTCCAACCTGTGAATGTAAGATTAATTCAGCCTTACTTTTGACTTCACTCCAAGCAGATCCTGCATCCTCATGTCTAACCTCAACCTGTCTCCATGCTTTGCTTTTGTTGATATCTTGTGGCAGTTCTGTCCCCAACGCTGCAGCTGAGAAATGCCCATTTTGCTGCTGACACTGTATTTCAGCAGTTTTTGTTCCCACAAGGTCAACGTGTTTTCTCATGACCTAAGGTAGCAGTGAAGGGGATGGGATGAGATTTCCAGGAATCATGAGCCAGGACATGACAAGTTGCCTCTTTATTTTTGTGAGCAAGAGGGAGAAAGCCAGGACAACAGAAACTCTTCAGAAACAAAAGGGGGATGATGGAGACAGGAGTCAGTGCTAGTTGCCCATCTCCAGGTGTCCAAAAAGTCTGTTCAAGAATCTTTAGTGGGCTCAAGAAACATTTTGTGTTTTCACTGTTCCTGAAGCTTTTAGCAACGCTCACATTGACCTTCTTTCCTGCAGTAATTACCTGCTCGTCACCTCCCCGAATAAACAATGGAAAGCATGATGGAGAAGGTGTAGAAAAATTTGCATATGACTCAAGGGTGACTTACAGCTGTGACCCCGGCTTCCAGCTCCTTGGAAACGTGAGCATCCGTTGTACCAGCAGGGACAGAAGAAACGGGGTCTGGAGCGGAGCCGCACCACAATGCAGAGGTGCTTTCACTCGAGTTCAGTGTTATTGGATATTGGTATTAGCTGAGTTCAGTATTTATTACGATAAATTTAGTAGGCACCAGCTTAACATACTGTGATTGCTTAGTACAGGGCACGTCAGGCATAGGTCACAGCACAATTTTTAAGAGAAAAAAAAATAATGCAGTGCTGCCAAAGTGAGGAATGAATGAATGGTGTGTGCCAGAAAGGTGTAGTGCTCCGAGCAATGCCTGCTCTTTATACCCTAGAGAAAAGAACAGCTGCCAAACCTGGAGCAAAAGAAAACGAGAGGACTCCCCCTCCCCAAAGTGAGTTGAAATGATTGTACATTAAGTCTCATGTTCCCCAACTTAATTTGCTCCTTGATCACATTTCTCTGAAAAAGCCATTGGATGCATTTCACACCGTGCTTTTCTCTGTTTTCAGATTCCCATGGAAATGCCAGCCAGCCCTCTAAGAAGGCTTCCAGGTGGGAAATGAAGCTCAACCTCTATAAAAAGTCACTCCAAAATACCATCTCCTCCTCCCATTCCTCTTCTTTCTCCAGGACACCAGGTCAGTCCTGGGGGCTCATATGGAGCTCAGGGGAACTCATCAAAGGGACTCCCTGGTTATTCCCTGTCCTGTACCTGGAGCTTTCATTTTTTCACGTTTCTCTTCAGTGTCACAGAGATGTGCTCCCTCAGCAGTCAGATTTGTTGTACCTTTGTACAAACCCCGAAACTACTATTCTCCTGGGACCAACCAAGGATCCTGGTGCCCTCCAAAGTACATGGGGATCACTGGCATCCTCCCCCAAGCTGGCTGCTTTGAAAACATAAAACCGTCTAAAGTTGCATCATTTTGTGGAAGTGAGTGATTTTTCTTTTTTTTTTTGGTCATGTTCTTTTCTTCTATAACTTTTCTCAGTGTAATTTATATGATTTGCTGATTGGGTGTTTGGTTCAAAGCTCAAGTTTGACTGCACGGACCCCCTCCTCTTAAAAAAGCTTTGTTTCGTATGACATGTATTTTCATTTATCGATTGTTTCCTTGCCCTCACGTTATTGCAGATGTTGTTTAACTTGGGTTTTTGCCACCTTGGAAAGCAAGAGATAACTTTATACCACGTAGCCTTAAGAGGGTTTGTCCTTGTTCTTGCTCCCACGGTGAGAGGCACCGCACTAATGCTAACCTTTTTCCACACCAGCGAGGTCGTGGGCTGCCAGGAGAAGCCGGGGGTGGCAGAAGTGTTGCTACAACAGGTTCCCCATCCGTTGTAAAGGATTCTTTTACCCCTAAGAAGGGTGAGTGCCAGTTGTGTTGGAAACAGCGTCTGGGTGCAAACTGGTCTAGTGGGAGGCATCCCTGCCCAGGGCCAGGGGGGTTGGAGCTCGATGATCTTTTAGGTCACTTCTAACTGGAACCATTCTATGACTCTATAAACGTGTAATGGTAAGTAATAAATACAAAATACCCACTTGAGGGTCTCACTGCCCAACCAGAGACTGGATGAAAAGCATTTCTCAAGCTTGCCCATCTCTGAGCCACGTTTCTTGGGTCCAAACCAGAAAATCTGTCATCCCTGTTGTGATGGGGTTTGTGTGTGAACCCTCACAGCCCGGGGCTGTTACACGAATGAGACAAGGCTGGTGCTTAAGGCTGGGTCCAGAAATGTCCCTGTGCAGCTGTGGTGTAGCTGGGAGGGATTTTCCTCATTTCTGCATCATTTCTCCAAGGTAGGGTTTGTTCTGACCCACTGGCACTGCTGGGGTCCGAAAACCCAAGGTGTTTGTCTGGACTGTTAAAACAGGAATCAGATAATCCCACTTGCAGGGTTAAAGGCAGGTTAAGGGGCTGCACATTTGAGCAGCTGTGGAAGTGTCTGTAGGAAAGACAGAGGTTTTCTCTCTTTTGGTAATTTCCTCCTGACACCCTGAATCCAGCTACTAATCTGACCAGTCTTTTTCAGGCTGGGGTGGGGAATGGCAGTTGCTCAGAAACATCCGTCCCAGCCCTTCTGCAGAATTTCTGACACAACTCAGCTATGTCACAACCTGTTTGACTTGGTGTTTCCACAACAACAGGTTTCCATGTCTCCTAGCAGTGCTGACCACCTGCCATAACAATCCCTGTAAATACAGGCTGATAGGAAAGGCTGTAAAAGACCCGAATCTCTGCTGGGTTGAGCTCTTCCCTTAATTTACTGTGGATTTCTGGCTGTGTGTGGTCTGGTTGCAGATACACACATGCAAGCTGCCAGCAGGGCTGTGCTGAAAGCAAACTACTGACTTCCCTCTCTTGTGAAGTCATGAGCTCATTTCTTTTAGGAAGTCATAGCATTTCACATGCTTTTTTTGTTGTTGTTGTTGTTGTTGTTGTTGTTGTAGCAGATGTAAGTTCTTTGTGGCTTATATTTCTGTTCAGGCTACATGAAAGATAACAACCACCAGTGCTGTGGGTATCTACTAATCTCGTACTGTAAAGGAGACACTTCTGTGTTCCAGAGGGAGGAAGGCAGCTCTGTGGGGCTGCAGGCTGTGAGCACACCTGCGCTGCGGAGACACGGCGGAGCGACAGCCAAATACCCTCTGCAGCGTTGTCAGGCTGCAACTCCAACTGGAAATGTCAGGCTGATGTTGTCAGTTGCTTGGGGTCTTTTTCCTGTGCAGAGAGCTAAAGCTCCTTTCCTGGTGTTTTATTGACTTTTAGTAATAAATGGTAATTGTTTATACAGGATAGCCTGTGAATTCAGATGCCTCCCTTTCCCTTGTCATATTTTGTGCTCTTGTTGGGAAGGTATCAGCTTTTAGAGTTATCTTGATGACGTTGGGATTTGCTGTTCAATCAATTCTTTATCAGCACTCAACCTATTTCCTAAATGGCCTCCTCCACAAGTTTAACTTGGTTCTACAAAAAAAAGGAGAAAAGAAAGAAGGAAAGAAAATCCATGCGGTTTTGTCTGGGAATGTGTGTGTTTCTAGTAAGTGATCTGAAAAGTGATGCTGGAGCCATGTGTATCTGCCTTAATCCTATTTAGCCTGTCTGGGCTCTGCAGCCCCTCTGCTGCGGCCGCTGCCTCAGCCCGGGCAGTCCCCAAGGACTTTGAGTGCTGTGGGTGACATCCCAGGCTCCTGCCCTGCCCGGGGCTGGCAGGAGCGAGCTGGGAGCTGAGGGCAGGTTTCTGTGGACAGAACCCCCCTGGATTTGCTGGAAACCTCGTGTTATTCCAGTCCCAGCCTGGCAGCGTGGAGGCACAGGGCAGCCTGGGCCAGGCTCCCCTCTCTACGTGCCCTCCCTTCTGCCCTCACCATCTGCTCAGCTCGATTTCTGCAGCGTGGAGAAGGGATGTCAGAGCAAGATAAAGCAAGTCACCCTCGGTGGTTCCAGCTGAGCAGGCACAGACCCGCTATCGCTGGGCTCAGCTGCTGGGGCAGCTCCTGCCCGGGAGGGTTCAGTGCTTCGTCTGTTATTGGGGCAATAACGGGCAAAATGGGACAGCAAAGGTGGGTGGCAGAGGCAGAGAGGTCGGGCTGGTCTGAGCCTGGTGGTCTCAGCAAGTCCAGATGCCTCCTGCGTGGCCCTCAGGAGGAGAGCCTGGTTCAAGGGGTTAACCTGAACCCTGAGAGCCAGGGAATATCACTGAGTTGGAACTACTCAGTTGGTTCTGGTGTGCATGAGCCCAGCCGCTCCCCAAGGAGGCTCAACAACACACAAAGTTTGCCAAATACCAACCTCTCACCTGAGGTCACTGCTCTAAGCCATTGCCAGAGAATTCCCCAGGATTTAAAGCACTTTTTATTTCACACACACACACACCCCATTAGCAACTTCCTTTTGAATTCTACAGCCGCTGTCCCAGTTCACACCAGTGATCTGTAAAAACGTGTGGCTGACACACCTCCATGTGACTTGACAGCATGTTCACAAGTAAGTGTTTTGCAGGAATGCCTTACCAAGGCTGCCTGTCTCCTCCCTTAAGGAAACAGCTCTTGGCCTCATTGCAAATGCTTTTGTTCCAAAGGCTCGGAGATAAAATTGTGTTGGAAAGGGAAAAAAAAGGGGTGAGAGGGAAAGGGGAGAAGTAAAACAGATATCTTTGAGTTTCTCCATGGAAACATGACTGTTTCCTGGACAGCAAAGGCAGAGGGAGGCAGGAAGTTGCAGGCAGGCTGCTGCTGGCTGCCCTTTCCTCGGTGTGGGGTGACACATGCCCCTTACTGGCAGCGTTGCTCAGCAGATTGGGAAGGGACAGCAAATAGAGCCACAGTCGTTCCTGTGGCTCTTCCCTCAAGCCAGGGATCCCAGAGCTGCTCTGCTTTCCCACACTGGTAGGGAGCCCAGAAAAACATCTCCCATGTCCAGTGGGGCCCAAGGACATCCCTGAGCCTCCATGGGCAGCCCAGCATCTTGTTCAGAGAGTTTTGTGTCTAACTGGGAGAGTTACAGCGGAAATGCTGGTATCCCCCAGTCTTGTGCACAGGTGTTAGCACAAACAGCTTCATTATTTTCATCATATTCATCATTCTATACATTATTAGCAGCTTCAACGTGAGGCTGATTTACAGCTCTCTGGTTTCCTGTGCACTCCTCGGGCTGGAGGAAAGCTTTCCCTTTCTCTTCCCTTTCTCNTCTACATAACATAAACAAACAAACAAACAAAAATATTCCTACAAACTCACAGAAATTATTTTTTTTTACAGATAGAGGTATATTAGGCCAACCCATTTACCTGTGTTCCATTAAGGGTTTCCTATACTGCATGTTCAAGCAGTTGGACTAGAGGATCATCACTAAGCCCCTTCCAACTGTTATTATTTTTCTCTTCTCTTCTCTTCTCTTCTCTTCTCTTCTCTTCTCTTCTCTTCTCTTCTCTTCTCTTCTCTTCTCTTCTCATGTTAGTCACTTCCTAGGCATGGGCAGGTGACTTCTGCAGATGTTTTGGGGGGAGCTGGTGTCACTGTGCTGGGCTCCCTGGGCCAGGCGTTGGTGGAGGGGGCTGGAGGCACGTGGAGATGCAGGTTTTGTCCTCCCACAGAGCAGAGCCAGCACTGGGGGCCGAAGGGGACCTTCTCTACCCCTCCCAGCATTGGGGTGTGCTGCAGGGCTCCCAGCTGGAGCTGGCACGACCCACATACTGCCCTTTTTGGTTTGGTTGGGTTTGTTGNTTTGGAGAGAGGAATGCCTTTACTGGAAGGTGCAGAGAGTGATTTGAAGGGGAGGCTGAGGCAGCCCCACGGCACCCTCCCCCGCATGCCCAGCGTGCCGGTGGGAGCAGACAGGAGGGGATCCCAGCGCTCCGAGCCCACTCCCGCTTCCCGCCCCAGATAAAGATTTTTCCCCAGAAAATTTCCCAGAGCTGAGTCCGCAGGGAGGGGAGCTTTTGGCTGTGGATCCTGTAGCCGGGGAGGGACACACACACACACACACGTGGCCGCGGCTCCCAGCCCTCATCTTGAGCAAGCCCTGCGGGAGTGGCCCCACTCGCCCGGGGGCGGTGGCGGAGGCAGGGACCCCCCGGCTGCCCTCTCCGGGAGGGCGGTGATCGGTGCCGGCTCCGCTCCGGGTCCGGCGGCAGCGATGGGCTCCGGGGGTCGCCGATCGCTGCCGCTGCTCCTGCTGCTGCTGCTGCTGCTGCTGCCCGTTTCGTGGGGTGAGCCCTCGGGGAGGGATGGAGGTGATGGCGGGGGGGGTCCGTGTGCGCGGTGTGGGTGCTGGTACCACATTTGCCTGTGGGCTCCTAGGGGCATCTGGGCTGTGCCCGGCTCAGGGACCTTCAGCAGAAGCCCCGCTAAAGCCGGGTTTACGTTGCTATAGGTGACTGCGGGCCGTTGCCAGAAATAAGCCACGCGGAACCCCCAGAGGACACCAAACATCTGGAGAGCTTCAAGGTCAGCTCCAAAGTCACCTTCAGCTGCGTTCAGGGCTACCTTAAACGGCCCTTGATGTCGGATACCATACAGTGCCTTGCCAACTCCCAGTGGTCCAGCCTCCCGGAGTTCTGTGGTCGTAAGTGTTTCAACTTCTCCCAAAAGAGTATCTCAGACATTCCTGCTGCTTGTGAAAACATTTGCTGCTTTAGCAATCGCTGTTTTAGGGGTTTTCTCACCCAAAATGACACAGAGAACCTCTTATTCTTCCTTCATTCTAACCCTCCTTAGCCCGTTGGAGCTGTGTGCTGGTGCTTGTGTGTTAATAAAGGTAAATCAAGAGCCGGGGGAAGCAGAGGAAAGAGGGGCAGGAGTGTTGTGGCACAGCTGGCACAGCTGGCTGCTGACACAGGCATTAACTGAGGGGGGAGGTTTGGCACTGGGGATCCACCAACCTCCCCAGTGAGAACTGGCTGCACTTTCCCACCTCGGAGGCTGCACCAGGGGCATTGGCAGGGGGGTAGGTCCTGTGATGTGAGTGATCAGCAGAGAGCAACTTTAAAATTTAACAACTTTTTCCATTAGTCACCTAGAGATATTTTTGAACTACACAAGTTACCAACCACTTCTTTAAAAATATTTGCAGTATCCATATCTTTAGGGAGCCTTGTGCATTATCACTTGCATTTGTGTTCATACATATTTGAGTGCAAAATATTGTTATTTTTGCTTTGTAACTCTATGCTCTTGTTGTCTTCGCTGTCACCAGGGAGCTGTCCCAGCCCACTACGTGTGCATTCTGCAAGAATATCAAAAGAAGATGAAATGCAGAATTTTTATGATATTGGTGTCACGGTGAAGTACATTTGTCGCCCGGGCTATGAGAATATCACAGACCAGCTCCCCACCAGCACTTGTCGTGACAATTTAACGTGGTCAGAAGTTCCTGAGCTATGTCAGAGTGAGTGTCACCACCTTGTTTTATTTCTCTACAACGTCCTCCCACAGCTGCACCCACAGCACTGTGTTCCGAGTGCCACCTCTGATTTGTATTTTAGGATTGCTTTTCTGTAGTGCCATCAGGTGCCTGGTTTGGCATTGCCCCACTGTCACAAAAAGTACACCTGTGGGTTTTTCCCCTGTCCTTGTAGTCTCTTAAGGATAATCTTATTCTTTTTTAGGGAAATCTTGTGGTATTCCAGCAAATCCAGAACACGGCGAGGTTATTACAAATGATTATCTGTTTGGTGCAAAAGCAGATGTAGTTTGTAACCGTGGGTGAGTGTGAAGCCAGCTTCCCACTGCCTCCCAGTTGCCTGGCCAGAGTGCAACTGGGATGCACTGGTGTGTGAGCCAGGACAAGGGGCTCTGGCCATCGAGTCCTTGGCACTTATGGGGGGTGACGTTGTTGGTCAGTGACAACAAACAGGTCTGTTGGTGTGGCTTTCCCCCCTGCAGGTACACGTTAAAGGGGGCATCGCGTCACATCTGGTGTTCCCTACGGGGAGCTGAAGTTGCCTGGAATCAAATCCCAGTTTGTCAGGGTGAGTGAGGTTGTCCAGCGCTTCACTGGAAATAGCAAACATTCCAACTCAGAAATACCCAACCCTGTGTTGCTTTTGCTAAGTTTGGAC
Organism: Nycticryphes semicollaris; assembly: GCA_013400055.1. NCBI lineage: Eukaryota > Metazoa > Chordata > Aves > Charadriiformes > Rostratulidae > Nycticryphes > Nycticryphes semicollaris. Next base: position 218,174 of record VXBJ01001180.1, read on the forward strand.
AGGTAGGTGTCTCTGGGCAGGAGACAGTGGGTGTGATGAACATGGGGACAAGCCACTAGCATCACCGCTGCCTTCTGCACGTAAAGACTGACATAAATGAGTGACCCAGTGGCCTTGGTGTCCCTGTGGGCTGCTGCTGGCCCTGTGCATGCAGGACAGCAGGCTGGGGGGCACCTAGAAGTAACTGTGTGCCAAGAGCGTGGCCAGTGCTCCCATTTCAGCCCCTGCTCCCACAACTGGTGCATTTGCCAACCTGTGAGCGTCCCGGGTGCCACCTCCTGAACCCTTTCCTCCTTCTCCCCCAGCTGTTTCTTGTCCTCTGCCGCCAGCGATTCCCAATGGGAAGCACAACGGTACCAGTATGGAGGAGTTCCTGTATGACTCAGTTGTGACCTACACGTGTGACCCTGGGCTGTGGCTGGTGGGGAACGAGACTCTCCGTTGTACAACAGAGAACAGCCTCAGCGGCGTCTGGAGCGGGTCTCCCCCCGAGTGCAGGGGTGAGCCTTGTTGGATAATAACCCTCTTCTCCAGAAGGTTTTATTGCTCTGCAGTTAAAGAGCCCTAATTCCCTCCTCTCATAAAGAGAAGGGCCCCAGTCTGGCCAGGCATTCCTTAGGGGACAGGCAGCAGGTCTCTGCTTCGCAGGGTGCCAAGGTCCACCGAAAAACACACCGTGAGCGTGGCCGTACACAGCTTTGCATCTTCCCTTTAAAAGGAAGAGGCAGAATTTTATGAAAGGATGTGTGAAGTGTTTCAGTAACTGCAGAGCTGGTGAACTAAACCTCAGAATGGATTTATATCTAGTGCCCAACAACTCCCAGGCAAGAAAGCCAAGTGGGGCAGCAGACTCCCCTCTGTCCCTGAGGCTTGTAGTGTCACCAGGAGGTCCCTGGGTGCCCCTTTTACAGCTCTCACTGTCGTAGCAGCAGATGCACAGGTCAGAAGCCACCTGCCCATGCTACCTTTACTCCCTACTGCAGTATTTTATCTATTACATGTAAACGGAGGATTCTCTAAAAATATACATTTTTGTGGTTTTTCTTTTGTTTATTTCTCTTCTACAGTGAGCACTACAGCAGTGACAAACCAAACAGTACACTTGGAAGATAAAAGAGGAGAGAATCCTAACTGGCTAGGTAAGAGCTCGGGAGAGGCTTTCTGCCCCTGGGTTGTTTTAATTGCTATAATTGCACCCATATTGGGCACTACTGACCTCAGCTGTGTCAGTGGAGAGAGGTGGGACGAGGGACTCCAAAGAAGCACAATGATGCGTGTCATAGTTCGTGACAGATTGCTTTATAGCGTTTTGTGTTCTCAGCATTTTTATGGTTATCTGAATTTGAATAATATTTTACTGTGGGCACAGATCCAGGACCTTCCCTGTTTAGTTTTCCCCATTAGTGGCTTCGTTTTTGTAACATCAGTTTCTTTATTTTCTTCTTTTGCAGCTATCATCCTCCCTAGTTGCATTGGTAAGTAGTTCAAAATTGAAAATACACTTTCCTAACACAAAGTTGTTATTTGCTGTTAAATACCCGGAGCCGGTGGTTTTGATTTATTCCTTTTGCTGCCCTTTGTACCATGTGTCAGGGTTCAGGGGTTCTCTGCTGCATTGGGAGCAGCGGATGGATTGTCTGTGTCTTAGTACAAAGCTGAGGATGACATAAAAGAAGCTAAAGAAGCTTCTTACACTGCCTAAGAAACCAACCAAAAACTGTATGTTCTGTCACTCTTTAATTGATAAAGTTGCTTTAAAAGGCCTTGGCAGGCACTAAGAGAGAAGAGATCGGTGAAGCTTGAAACGTCCTTATTGCGAAAGAGATCAAGGACTGAAAATGGAGAGTGTGCTCAAAATAAATACAAAATAAATAGGTGCTGTCTGTAAAAGCAGTAAATAAATGAGGATCCCACCCTTAAGATCAGCACGGACCACACTTAGCTGTTTCTGTGCTGGTTTTGCTTTATTCTGGCTGAGAGGGAGCCCTGAGAGGCCTCCGGGGTGATGGGCAGCCCCAGAGCAGAGAACTTTGCTGCCAGCCTTTCACCAAACTGCAGTGTTTCGCTTCGATTACGTACCAAACTTGTTGTTTATTTTTAAACTTTTGCGTCTTTGTTTGTGAGCTCTCCTGGTAGTCGTTGGAATTCTAGCTGTGATCATGTGGAAATGGAAAGACAATAAAACGTGGTAAGTGAGCCAAAGCTCACAAAGTGAGCTCCCACCCGCCCCAATCATAACTTCCCTAAGGATAACTGGGGATTTCCTTTTAAGCTCTGAGTGATAGTGATTACCTTCAGCACATATTTGCATAGTTAATGTTATCATTCCATGGGGTTAAGTTGCTTTTTATTCCATGAATTTTCTCCTTTCTGTCTCTTCAGCTCTTTTAATGTGCCTTTACAAACGCAGAAGACGAAGGGAAGGGACCCACCCACGCACCCAAAGACAGCGGGTGGCGAGAAGCAGCCCGTACCGTGGCATTCCTATTTTTGGTAAGTTTACTCATCCACCTCCCCAAAACCCTGGGCTGCTCCTCTGACTGTACCCACAGATCTCACCAACGCTATTTCTAGCTACAGCCCTCGCACAGCCTCACCAGTGGCTGCACATCTTTGTGCCATTTTTGACTCTAAAAACACCAACACTTGTGTCTCTGCCACAAAGGTGCCACTCAGCGATGGCTGACTCCTGGGGGGGGGTTGGTGTTCAACGGCTGCACTCGGGGCTCAGCAGGAGGGATTCCCCCCTTCTCTCTCTCTCTTGCCCGCAGCCACACGACCAGTTGCCACGTGTGTCCTGCCTGTGAAGAGGGGCTCCACGCTGCCCTGGCCCCCAGTGCTGAGCCCGTGCCCCACAGTTGTGCCACCTGCGAGGAGTGGTTGGGTGCCCAGCGCCACGCACCCCGCTCCTACTCCGTCCTCAGCATCGGCAGCGGGGATGGCCAGAGCCCAGCGGGCACGAGGTACCGCTGCCGCCCAGGCATCTTCTCCTGGGTACTCATATGGGTCCATGTACAGCAAAACAGGGGGAAAAGGGCACATCTTGTGGGGGAGAATGTATCTGGCCAGCAGGGTGAGGCGGGTATTCTGCCCCTCTGCTCTGGTGAGACACCAACATCAGAAGGACACAGTCCTGTTGGAGCGGGGCCAGAGGAGGCCACGGAGATGTTGGGAGGGCTGGAGCCCCTCTGCTGTGAGGACAGGCTGAGAGAGTTGGGGGGGTTCAGCCTGGAGAAGAGAAGGCTCCAGGGAGACCTCAGAGCCCCTTCCAGTCCCTAAAGGGGCTCCAGGAAAGCTGGGGAGGGACTCCTGATGAGGGAGGGGAGCCATAGGATGAGGCAGAAGGGTTTGACATTAAAAGAGGGGAGATTCAGAGATCTGGGGAAGAACTTGTTTGGTGTGAGGGTGGTGAGAGCCTGGCCCAGGTTGCCCAGAGAAGCTGGGGCTGCCCCATCCCTGGAGGGGTTCAAGGCCAGGTTGGAGGGGGCTTGGAGCAACCTGGTCTGGTGGGAGGTGTCCCTGCCCAGGGCAGATGGTGGCACCAAATGGTCACTTCCAACCCAAACCATTCTATGATTCTATGCCTTTATAGGGATAGAGCAGATTTTGCAGTTTGAATTCCTTTGGTTCCTTGAGTCCAGTTTTACCAATGGAAAGTATTTGCTATTTAGAGTGAAGTGGTTCTGTAGGGAGTAGTTGTTCTTGGAAAGCCACGCATGCAGGTGGATTCAGGCCATTCTCTCTTTCTTCCTCTGCATTCAGCTCTCCTCCTAGAACAGCAAATCTGCTGATGGGTGAGGATGGAGGAGAACCTGTACGGGAGCAGAGCGATGCAGAGCAGCCCAATGACCACGAAAGGTCTGTTTTCTGTCTTCTGCTTAAAAATTCATAGATGCCACAGTGAGTTTGAGTAAAACATCATGTCGGATTAGATTAGAACTGTATTTATTAGAGTAGAAAATGAGGGTATTCTGCACCTCCTTGTTTATTCAACCTCCTTCTGTCTTGATACTGTGCTGAGTGTTAGTGTCTTGCATCCAGGAGAGGTCTAAAAATACAGGTTTTAGCAAAGTGAGGGAGGTTTGTGCCTGGGGCAGGTTTCTATCCTGCTTGGGACGGTTCCTCTGTACAGGGTAAGCTGGAGGGGCCCAACTTGATTTTTGAGCCTCCCTGGAGGGACTCGATGCACGTCCTCAACGGTGCTTCTCCGCAGCAACCACCACGTCTGCCCCATCTGTGAGGACTGGCTGTGCACCCACCTTGGCCCGTGGGAAAGGGGTCCAGCAACGCCTTTGGAGCAAACAGGGGGTCCCCACCAGCAGGAGAAGCGGTGAGTGTGGTGTGGCCGGGGCTGCCAGCTCCCCACAGCAGCGGGTACCACAGCCCAGCACCCTCAAAAAAGGGAGTTAACTGTTTAACTTAAAAAAAAAAAAAAAAGATATAAAATTATGAGGGGTGCATGAATGTTGGTTGTGATTGCTCATTGCTCAGCGTCGGGGTAAAGCGCGGTGTCTGCTCGCAAAGGGAAGGGTGAAACTGGTGGGAGGGTTATTTGGACAACACTTGTGTGGTTTCCCCGGGTGTCTCTGAAGCAGTTTGTGCTCCTCAGCTGTCCTCACTTGGCTCTGCCTCCTGTCTTCTTTGATGGAGCTCGGGTTTTAGACAAGCAGCAAAGAGCCTGATGGTGTATGAGCCCCAGCAGTGTGGACGTTCACGGCGCTGCCAGGTGCTTTTTCCACCTCTAGGCATTGGTTTGGGGCTGAGCCGTGACGAGGTGAACAAAGTGATGCTGGATGCTCACTGATCTGTCAACACCTGCCTGTCTGTGCTCTCTCAGGCCCACAAAGCTTCCTTAACACAGTCATCATTGATGGAGGCAAATTCAAATAAATATTTCATTAAAATAAACATGGTTTGAGGTGGGCTTCCACTTGCTTTAGCTTTTGTATGTAGCAGCTTCTTTTGGAAGCTTTTGTAAGTAGGAAGAGTCATTTATTTAATGCTGTTCCACCTAGCCCTGGAAGAGCCATTTCAGTTCTACACTCATGAATTGCTACTTGTTTGAGTTTTAAAAGTTAATGTATTTGAAATCGTTAATGCAATTAGCTTTGGTGGGTGCTAGAGCCTGTGTGGAGTGTCTTGGTGAGGAGCAGACCCCGACATGAACCCGTTAGGGCTCACCCTTGGCTCTCTCTCCACAGCCCGCAGGGTCCCGTCTGCCCTCCCTGTGCCGACCGCCTGCACCTCTCCCTTGTCCACAGTGACACGTCACGCTGCCCCGTCTGTCCCCTGGCCAGGGAGGGGACCCCAGCTCACCTCATCCCCCACCGCACCCCCGGCTGCCACATCTGCCCCATCTGCACGGCGCCCACCCACTCACACCTCTGCCAGCCCCGGCACCAGGCACCCGACGGTAGGGGACACCCCAAAACGCCATTCGGGTCACCGCGGTGACCCAGAGGACCAAGGTGCCACCACCAACTGGTGGCTGCAAAGGTCATTCGTCCCAAAGCCCAGGGCTGCAGTGTGCAGCATCTAACCCTAATTAGTCGCTCATTTTTCCCTGTGGCAGCACAAATGCGGTGGTGGTTGGGGGGAAGGGGGAGTTCCCACACTAAGTCCTGACACTGTTGGGAAAGATGTTTGAAGTGCAATAAGGCAACCTGGAGTCAAATGTCTGACTTCACAACCAGGAATTTCTTTGTAAAGAAGCAGGAAAATCAAACATATTTCAAAGCCAGCTCCATGTTGATTAAATACCTACTTTTCGTTTATTTTAATATGAAGAAATCTATTTTTGCAGCTCTTAAAGTCAGGCTTATAAAATTCAGTAGACATTTCTTTCCACTGGGAAAATAATTTCACAGTAAACTCCCTATTTGTGCACAATCTTTCAAGATTTACTTGTGTTTTTTAAACTACTTTTTTACCAAGGTTCATTTCCTACTGTGCAGATATGAGTGTGAAAATTACAGTATTTATAACAAATCTGTTTTGTAAATAAAGGGAATCTCAAAAAAAGCAATACTAGTATCCTGCCTTGGGGTTGTTTTGTTGTTTGGGGTTTTTTCCTATTTTCTAATCCAACCTTCTCAGCACTTTAAATGATCTTGCAGTCTCATTCTTTGCCAGATAATTGCTGCTGCCCAGATAATTGCTGCTGCTCAGATAATTGCTGCTTTCACATTGCCCTGTTGTCCGTAGCAGCGTCCCTGGCCTTTCCTGGGAACTGCAATGACAGAGGCAAAGTGTCACTGCTGAAGCAGAGCCCGTTTCCACCCTGGGCAGTATCAGGGAAGGTGAGTGCTCCTCTTCAGGTACAACCTTCCTTCCCCGGGCCAGCCCTGACTATTCCTGCACTCGCTTGTATTTTCTACCCCAAAAACCAGGCTGCAGCACAGAGGATTAAACTAACAGCTCTCTGCTTGGTGTTCGCTGGTTCATACTCTGTGTTTTGCATTGACACGGAGACAAAATGAACAGTGATAATACAGCAGGTGTAAAAATTGCCTTTTCCGGTTCTTGGTGTTTGCCAAGCTCCAAGCTCCACCTCTTCTTCTCTCTTTTGGGGGGCAGGGCCATCTGTCATTCTGGTTTTGGTAAATTCAGCTGAAACCATGACACCAAAACATTGAGTTTATTGGTGTTCTGGCAAGAGACAGGCAGTGCTACAGGTAGGACACAAAGGTGCTGTGCAGTTCCATCACTATCATATTTCATAGAATCATTCAGGTTGGAAAAACTCCTTGGGATCATCGAGTCCAACCATCAGCCCTACTCTACAAAGTTCTCCCCTACACCATATCCCCCACATTTGTTACCAAACTGGGGTGTAGCACGTTTCCGTGGGCTCGTGCTGATGGGTGTGATCCTGATGAATGAATGCTTTGAGGATGGAGAGGCAATGCCCGTCTGAACACCTGAGCTACCCCAGGCCCTGGTTGCCTTCCCTCACGGTCCTCCTTTGATCACCCCTTGGAGCAAGGGACCGGAGGCGCCCGGTTACCACCCCTCTCCCGCCCCGGGACGTGCCCCAAACCTCACCGAGCTGACGCAGAGGGAGGGGTGCAGTGACGAGAAGGTCGCGGTCATGGTGCAAGCAGGGTGTGACAGCGGGACAAAGTGCTCTTCAAGGGAAATGGCCTTGGATCGAGTGTGAAAACCATGAGTAGGACGGGATGTGCCAACCAGGGACAGGATCCCTGGCTCGGCCGACACTCCCACGGATAAATCACGCAGGTTCTGTCCCACCTCACTCCCCTCGGGGTGAACCCGCTCGGCGTCGGCTGGGCAGGAGGGACCGGTGGGGAAACTGAAGGGCAGAACCCTGTCCCGCCCCCGCCCGGCTCTGGCTGTTTCCCGGTTGTCGCGACACCGTTTCGGACCGGAGAGAGGAGAAACGCCGTGGGGTGAGGGTCGCCTCCGTCTCGTTTCCTGGAACAGTCGGAGGGAAAAGAACCAACCCACCCGCGCCAGGCTGTTTTGGTGACGAGAGTCCGGGGACATCCCACCCGCCCCGGAAGAGGCCGAGCACGGCGTTTCGCACCCGCTGCGCGCCGACCCGCGGAGATCGGAGCGGGATTAGCCATGGGGCTGCGGTGGCTCTGCGCGCTGCTGCTGGCGTTGCCCGGCGCTGCCTGGGGTGAGCGGGGCCACGAGAGGGAGAGGGGCTGCGTGGGGATGTGGGTCCCCAGGGACTGGGAGGCGTGGGAAGGGGAGGGAGGGAAAGGCTGGAAGGCGTGAGAAAATGGGGATGGGGATGTGTGGGGAAGGGATAAGCTGCGTCCCCCCCTTTCATCATCTCATTTCCCCCTTTCATCATCTTCCCCCCCCTTTCATCATCTTATTTCCCCCTTTCATCATCTTCCCCCCCCTT
>VXBJ01001180.1:226246-237922 GCA_013400055.1 Nycticryphes semicollaris
CACCCCAGACCCCAACTCCTGGTTCAGCCCCCCCTTGGAAGGATGCGCCCGGGTTGCTGGTTTTAGGGCAGCTGAGGCTCCCCTTTCTGCTTAGAAACACTGATCTCACCAGTTTCCTTTCTCAGTAAAAGCTTTAACTTTGGCTTTTTAAATTTTTCTTCAGTTTTATTTGCTTTTTATTCTTGTTTTAACTTCTAGTTCCTGAGAAGTTAATGGGGATCTCGTATCTTTTTCTGAAAGCAGTGGTACTTGCTCCTGAGGGAGTTAGATGCCCCATAAGTGGTCAAAAAGTCTGTCACGACACTGAGCAGCGCTGTCACCTGCGTTTCAATATCATGCTGTGAAATAAAGCTAACGCTGAGCGCTTGCCCTTCCAGGAAAGTCATGTGGACAGCCACACATCCCAAACGGAAACTTTGAGTACTCGACTGACCTTCAGTTTGGGGCAACAATAAACTTCACCTGTAACAAGGGGTAAGTGTTGTCTCAGGCTGGGAAACGGTGCCCGTGGGAGACCTGAGTCTTTTAACATCTGGGGACCGTTTCCTTGGCACGCAGAGGCACAGCAGGAGGTGTCCGGAGCGGGCAGCCACGGGGTTGGTCTCTCTCCTGCCCTTGCTGTTAAATGAGATTATCTCCTGGGCATGAGAGCGTGGTCCTTGCAGATTGATTTGGGGCTGCTTTGCAAAGAATTGTGTTTTTTCCCATCGGTGCTCGTGAGTAATCCAGCGTTGGCTGTTTTTTGCCATGGGTTTGGCTGCCCGTGTCTTTGCTAAGGGGTCTCAGGAAGAGGGGGCTGCAGTGTCCTGGGGGTGCCAGGAGCACAGCAAGAGGGAAAGAGCAGTTTAAGGCAGGTCAGTCGCTCCCAGCTCTGCTCAGAAAAGAAGTTGTTATTTGGATTTACCACTGCCCAGCCTGGGGGCGAAAAGATGCCCAATGGCTCCCCCTCCCGTGAGCTTGTACCCACCCACTGCAGATGAGAAGCTTCCCTCTAACTACATCATATATTACATTTTTTTAGGTATTGAGAAAATCGTATTTTAGAGGAGGGCTAGCTGTTTTTCCCCTAGGGTTCAGCTCCTCCGGGGAGTAGCATTAGGAACTGTACAATTTTCTGAATTTCCCAAGTATTTTCTCTCCGTGGTTTGTTGGGGTTTTTTTGGTTTTTTTTCAAGGAGAGTCAACCTTTTCTCTTCTTAGGTACCGATTAGTTGGGGAGTCATCTTCACAATGTGTACTTCAAGGCAATGATGTTCAGTGGGATCACATTCCGTACTGTGAGAGTAAGCAAATCTTAAATGTTTTGTGTACATCTCCTCCTCGAAGACATTACCGTGTGTCTGGTAGTTTGGGGAAGGACAGAGGGATACTCTCTTGGCACCTAATGCAAATTCCATTAGCCTTTAATGAGACTGACTCCTTCCTTACCTGTCCCCCAAACAAGCACTCTGGCTGGAGCTGGGGATGAAAATTCAAGGTGGTGGGGTATCTGTGGATGTTGGCAGCAGCTCTGGCCTTGGATCTGGGAGAAAAGCAGCTCCCAATGGTGTCTGTTGATGTTGCCCAGTCCAGGCACACAGTGTGCTCTCTGCCCGGCTGGCTCGAACCCTGTGTCCCTCACGGTGCCTTTTCCATCAGGCAAATATTGCTGGCATTTATTATTTTTTTTACCCAGAGCTGTGCTCGAGCGGGATGGAGAAGCCTTCAGACATGGCTGCACCTCCAAATTCTGAATTTTCAAAGGAGAAATGAATTCTAAGAGTTTTGTTGGTGCTATTTGGGCTTTTTTTAGCATCCTGTGGGATGGGCCTGACCATGAGCTGCTGATAGTTGAGATGTTTTGCTGCTGCTATAACATGGTCTGCCCTCAGTCTCGTTAGTGTAACGAAGGTAGGAAATGCCATTGGCTGGGAGGTGGGGGTCACTCCCATGCTGCTTGGTGAGACCATGTTTATTGTCTCTTCTGCAGTGTCTCCTCTTGGACAAAAATTGTTTTGCTGTTTTACCATTTATCCATTTGAAAAAAAAAAAAAAACCTGGAAAACACTTGGAATTTCAAGATGCATTTGAGACTTTAAGTTGAGATGTTTCCTTTAGGGCTGCTCCCCAGCTTTTTCTTGAGCTTGCATCACTTATATTGTTTGGGGGCTTTTTGTGTTTGCTTTGGGGTGTTTTTTAGCAGCTTGGCCTCAGCTTTGCATTTGATAGCAACGTCCTTGCATTTTCTTGCTGTTGTTTTTCCATGCAGTTATTCCCTGTCCCGCACCTCCTGAGATTGAGAATGGGAAGATCATTAACAGGCCCACAGACTACGTCTTTGGCATGGCTGTAATTTACAGGTGTAATGACAAATTTGTTCTTATTGGAGATGATACGATTCACTGTACAACAGAAAATAACCTCGAGGGAAAATGGAGTGGTCCGGCTCCTGAATGCAAAGGTAAACTCCTTTTTTCTCTCCTTATTCTTTTGACTTTGTTTCTCATCCCTCTCCCGATGGGCTGCCAAACACGAGAAGGTTGATTTCAGTCTAAAATGATTCCCAGAGAGCTTCATGCTGTGACCTCGCAAGCTGTGGGCAGAGGCAGCGCTTGGTTTAATGGATTCTTCAGCCCCGCCACCACCACCAAAACCCTCCCTCTCCCTGCCCAGGGCCTCCTGCAGATGAAAACTGAAGCTCTCCCATGGGCAGGTTCTTAGTGATGTCTCTGTTGAGGGAGCACTCGCACCCCCCGGGGACGGCAGTTCTCTGGGTCATCTTCTTGCTGGTGTCTGCCTCTGGTGTCTGCACGGCTCTTCCTCCTTGTAATGAATTTTCTTTCTGTCTTGTCTTCGCTTCCAGTGGTCAAATGTGAAAATCCAGTAGTGAAAAATGGGAAAAAGTTGTCTGGCTTTGGCACCGAGTACACATATAAAAATACAGTGACCTTTGGGTGTGATCCTGGTCACGTTTTGAAGGGTAGTAGCATAGTTACTTGTGAAGCAGACAGTACCTGGAAGCCACCTCTGCCAACGTGTGACCCAGGTGAGGATAAACACATTTATTTCCATGAGCGATTCTACTGAAGAGGGCATAAGAGCTGTTTGGGCAGGTCACCATCCTTGTGCACTGGTAGCCATGCCATGGCAGAACGTGCTGGCTTGGGTCCTCAGCATGGTACCCCAGGCTGGTTGGATATTTGTACCTGAAGCTATTTGTGAACAGCAAATGATCCAAAAACGCACTGAAAGGGGAGACAAAATTGCCCTCTACCCCTGAGAGGCTGCTTCTCCACCTTCCAGAGCTGTTGGGGATGTTTGGCTTCTGAGCTGAGCCGCATCGGGGTCCTGCGGGTCGGGTTGGTGGTGGCCAGTGACGGAGCATCTCTGAGGCAGAGATATTGCCCGATCTCCATCTTTTCTCAGCAAACTGTGGTACAGCCTTCTGTTTCCTGAATGGATTGGATGCAAACTGTGTCCCAGACGCTGACATTCAGCCAGGTTGAAACGCTGCTTGCCCCAAAGGAGGGAGCTCGCTGGTGTTACCACAGACCCTTTGGGTCCCCTTCTGTAACGGGCCTTGCCTTTGTCTCCCATTGCCAGTCTACTGCGGTGCTGCTCCACACTTCCCTTACGCTGAGCTGACGGGGGCTGTGGGTGACAGCTACCCTGCTGGAACGAAGCTGACCTATATCTGTAAACCAGGCTACACTGCAGCAAAGGGAAAGTCCTCTGTTGTCACTTGTCAGAGTGATTCTACTTGGTCTGCAGACCCAGACTTCTGCACACGTGAGTGTCTCCCCTCCCCTCCTGCCTTGACGGACTGTGCGAGTGACCTGCTCGTGCTTGAGATGTTACTCTGAAATGTGGGTCGTGCCCACCTTGGGGTTTTTGAAGTAATTCCCATGGTGCTTTGTTTTCCTCCAGGACAGCAGTGTCCTCCTCCCAGGATAGAGAACGGGGATGTGATCGCAGACAATTTCCTGTTTGAGACCACTGTGAGATTCACCTGCCATCCTGGGTGAGTGGATCCCTGCTTAAACGGGGCCAACTCAGGGGACAGATGATGAGGATCACAGGCAGTAACCTCTGCTCCCACACACCCCACATCCCCCGGGTTTTGCAGTGCAATCTGCAGTGAAACTGGGTATTATCACAGAATCAAAGAGTGATATACTGGAGATCATCCAGTCCAAGCCCCTGCCAGAGCAGGTCCCACAGGAATATGTCCAGGTGGGTTTGAATATCTCCAGAGATGGAGACTCACCCACCTCTCTGGGCAGCCTCTGCCAGGGNCCTGGAGATTATGTCTCCAGTGAGATAAGCACATGGCAACACACGTGTGCTCTGCAGTGCAGTGAATGCTTCAGTTTGTCTCTTAGTAGTCCCTTATTTAGTGGCTTTGGTGTGGCCAGATCCCCTGTCACAACAGGGACATCTTGTTAGCAACTCACCCGCGTGCAGTGGTGGGGAGGCGGGGAAAGAAACCTTTCTGGGTTGTGTCTTCTGGAAAGTATTGAACTTCTCCTCTTTCCTTAGGTATGAATTAAAGAAGTCATCTGCCAAATGTGTGATATCGGGAAATGGAGTCGCCTGGGATACGGCACCTCCGTACTGTGAAAGTAAGAGGGGAAAATCTCTGCACAGAGCTCTTGAGACGTGAGCCATAGTGCTGGTGGGCTTGGGGCTGCTCTTATTTGCATTTCTTAATCAACTGTAAAGTGAATGATTTCACTACTAACACATGCTGTGAGGCCTTAGCTGTGATATTGTCCTGCGGGTCAGAAATTATGCTGGTGAAGTGGAAGAAGTGAGGGAAAGGCAGAAATTATAGGGGGCAGGGGGAAAATGTCCCAGAGGAAAGTTTGCTTTCTGTAGTCACCAGGGAAAGATGAAGATAACTGGATGTTAGAACCGTGTCCACTCAATTATTTAGTATAATGATGAAGAGTGGTCAGACCCTGGAATGGGCTGCCTAGGGAGGGGGTTGAGTCCCCATCCCTGAGTGTGTTTCAGAGTGGTTGAGATGTGGTGTTGAAGGATCTGGTGTAGGGGAGGAGTTTGTAGAGTGGGGACCTGATGATCCCAAGGGTCTTTTCCAACCTGAGTGACTCTATGATTCTAGCCTCATTAGGCACTTCTGTGGGTGACACCCCAGGGTTGTGGCCAAAGGGTGGTAACTCGGGTCCTACTAAGCAGGAAAACTCCAAGTCAGTGGCTGCTAGAGGCACAGCGTTGGGGTGCACCTCCTTCTCCCCGTACACCTCTTCACCTTTTCAGTTAAGAGAGGTCCTCAGACACTCTTGTTGGTGTTCCTCCCATAGAACAACAGCGCCCGGATGGTCTCTGTGATGATCCCCCCACAATTGACAACGGGGTGCACAACGGCACCAAGGGCACAACGTTTGTCCATGGCTCCATTGTGGTTTATAAATGCAGGGATGGCTTCACCCTCACTGGAGCCACCTTTCTTCAGTGTATGGTAGGAGATCAGGCCCGGGGAGTCTGGAGCAAGCCCACTCCTGAATGCAGAGGTGACTCTTCTGTGTCTGTCTTGTTGCTTCCTCATTCTCTTCAAAATACTTACGTTTTCCTTCCTCCATGAATTCTCAAATGGGCTCATTCCGCTAGAGAATAAGCCTCCGGTGCTCCCTAAATACTTGGGTTAAAGCTTAGTGCCAAAAGAGCACAATTAAATTGTGGCACAGACTCACAGGCGAGTGGAAATGTGTCCCGGTAAATACATCTGGGTTTTAACAGATCAACATCTGTGGAGTTGGGCTGAGCATGTTGATCCAAAGCAGGGATCCCCTTCTGTCTGTGGCTTGAATTGTCTTCTACGTGCTCTGGCTCTGAGCTGAGATGCTGCACGTGGTGTGGGCTGATGAATTACCACGCTGGATGCCCAGTTTCACATTTCCACTCCCTTCCTTTCCAGGTGGAGCGAACATCATTGTCGTTGGTAAGTAAAACACATTCCTGAGCCCCCGTACCACGCTTTTGCCTGCCTTCATGTTACTGGTTCCTGTGTGTCCTGCTTGAAATAAGCTTAAAGCCATCCACCACAGTCTGTGTCAGACTGGTATTTTTAGTTGCTTTAGGATGATGCTGTGAAAAGGTTGGGGGTGGGGGGGAATAAAGGGGACCAGGGAGGAGGAGAAGACAGTAGACCTGTTTGGAGTGAAGACTTAAGCTTCTTGTTTGCCTCTTGTAGGAATCCTCCCCCTCCTCCTGGCGATGCTGGTTATGAACATCTAGATTAGGGAACAGGGAGGTGCCTGTAGACGTGTTGGACTTGATCACGCTGACCCGGTCCTGGAGCTCTGCTTTTCCCTCCTGTGAAATTGGCCTTGAAGAAGCAACAACTGACCTTGGACGACAAAGCAGTCGCGCTTCGGGCTATGGCTACAACTCGTGTTGGGCACAGCAGCCCATGCACGGGGCTGGGTGCTCTCTGCCATCCGGGGGAGGATGCTCTTCACAAATCAAGCGCCCTTATCCCCGTGTTGAGTCACAACGACGCCAAAGACCTTCACGCTGCAATAAGCAGGCTCAAGAAAACCCTGCGCTTTGGGTATCAGCCCCACTAAAGTCATGTTCTGCCTGATCCTGATCAGGATTCAGGGGTTTCCTAAGTGTCCTGAGGTGGAAAGCACTGCTGCTGCCGACAGGATTAACGATGAATGTCTTTGTGTGAGTGATATTCACTTGAAAAAAAATTAAGCCTGATACAAGAAGGATGCGTCAGTCAGATATTATCTGTGGGTACTGAAAGCATTGAAAATATTTGTGTAAAAGCTCAGTTGTAGCCGGTACTTCAAGGCAAGTTTGATCCATTGCACAAGTAGCAATCCATGCAGATTAGTCATTTTTAGCAGAGAGGAAAAAAAAATTAAATGTCTATTCCCAACACTATTAATCTGACATCTCCTGGCGCTGCACCCGGAGTAGGCACAGATGCTTGTCAAGCCTTAATTTGCCCCTTAGTGGGGAACAGGACACAAACCCCACGTCTTTTGTGCACTTTGTTTTCATCCTGTCTGACCTGACCCAGCTCCTTGCTGTGGTGAGGATGATTGGCGAGGGTGGCCAGGGGGGAAGTGAGGCAGTGTTGCTGTCCCCAGGCTGTGCCACAGGGACAGTTCAGGTGATGGGACCTCACTCACCTTGTCTCAATCAGAAACATGGGGGGAAAATGCCCTTGATTTCTTTGGCTGATAGAAAGCCCACATTGTGGTGTTGGTGTCCTCTCTTGGCTTTAACTCCGCTTTGGTAATTTATTTAATAAGCTAACAAGGTATATAGCATCTCGGAAAATGAAGAAAAGATTTGAAGGTTTCCTGGGAATCCTATTTTTAAGAGAAATCTGTGATTGGATTTAGACTTGTTTTCAGATTGTGCCTCAATCCAGCTTGATGCAGCAGGATTTTTAGCTGCTGGTAAAGCATGATTTTGATATTTTGGGTGCTGTCTGCTGCAGAGGTAAGTGACCCATCAGAGCTTCTCATGATGCACAGTTGGGAAGGAGAAGTACCTGAAATGTGTCTACTACAAACTTTTTGTTTCTGCATTTTCACCAGTGCTTTCCTGTTAACGGGAACATGGCTCTAGTTAGAGGGGAAAGCCACAAATAGTCATTTCCATCAACACATTAGTCTCGTTCCAAACAGACCCACAAAGTTCTCCCTTCCCAGCAGAGCTCTCTGCTGCTGTCACTGGGGCACCATGAGAGGCTGTTCTTGGAAGCCAGTCTTGCAGAATAAGCACTTGTGGCTTGTTGGTCATTTTCTTATATCTCTTAGGGGAAGATACGTGAGTGCCTCAATGAGAAAATCACAAACGTAAAGCCTCATAGCTTGGTGGTGTGTTGTGATTTGTCATTTTTTAATCCCTACTCTGTAGTCCAGAGTGGGGTTTTTTTCCAAATTATTTAATGCCTGATTTGGAGATGAGCTTGAAATGTTATCCCACAACCAAATGGAAGGAATTTTGAATTCTGTGATGTAGCTTCCAGCAGTCAGCAAAATTTTGTTGAAGAGGGCTTATCTACTCTCTTTGTAGCTGCATTTCTAATCTGAATGTAACCAGCCAAGTGCAATTCTGAAGTAGAAATGTTGAATATAAATAGTAGAAGTTCTCTGTCAATAAAAGGAATAAAAACACTTGGGTAACACACATCTTGCTGCTTGTTCTAGGTTTAGAAAGTATCTTCTTCCATGGGAGGTGGGGAGCTGAGGCTCTGCGCCTGCTCCTACATCAAAAAGTCCTGTCCGTGGATTTTTATTCTCCCCGGGATGCTGGCTTGGATGAGTCCTGTGGCAACCAGGGTCGGGTTGGGAGGATTTGGGTCCAGGGCTGCAGGGTGGTGTGGGGCTGGGCTGCACCCACGGTCCCGAGGGACAGTCGTGTCCCCAGCTCTCATCAGTCCCATGTGTGCGGGAGGAGAGAGTGCCTCACTCACCCTTCCCTGGTACCTGGGAAGAGCTGCTGTCACCACATGGGGATATGGTACAGAGCCCAGGCCACTTTTGATCAAGGATGGTGTCCCCTGAGGGCACAGTTTGGCTAGTAGCACCTCTGTGCCTACACCCCTCCCCATCCCACTTCCACAGATGCCAGTGTGTCCCAGAGGCCTGTCCTCTCCTGCTCCAGGAGCCAAAAGCATCAGCAGAAGTGGTGTGTGGGACCTGCAGTGTCCCTGGGGGTAGTGGCTGCAACCCACCCCCCCTGTACAGGAGAGCCCACGAGTTCCTGTCCTGTGGCCCTGGGAAGCCCCACAGCTGCGTCTCCTTCTGCATGTGGGCGGCAGCAGGAGGGAACTGGGGTCCCCATATCTTCCTGCAGCCCCCCGGGAGCCTCAGTCTTTGCCAGGTACCGGAGCATGGTGCTCGCCTTTGCCCTCTGCCTCCTGGGCAGCTCCGCTTTGCTGCTGGGCACTGTGGCTGGGGCTCAAGGTAAGGGAAACCAGCAGCTCTGCACCTCTAGGGTCTTCCTCCCGCAGCCCTCCTCCTCTTCCTCCTCTCTGCTCCTCTCCTCTCTGCACTGATCCTTTTGCTTTTCTCTGCGGAGACAGACAGGAGCCCTGTGCTGGTCCCAGGTGGACCTCAGCACACCAGACCCTGAGCATCCGAGATCTTCTGGGCCCTCTAATGAAAAAGACTCTCTGGGACAGCACTCGGGCCACCTCATGCCCTTCAGCAGCCATGGGCAAGGGAAATAAAACCTTGTTACAGAAGGCCGTGGAGAGTCTTTCACGACCTGCCCAGTTTCTCATAAGAAGGGGCTTGACCATGTGTTTGAACTTCCAAAGTAAAGCTGGTCATGGATACAGCATCTTACAGCAGTGAGACAAGGAGCTTCTTCCAGTAACAGGGTGTTTTTGAGCTCAGTCAGGTTGTAACTTGCTGTGATAAATAGGAATGTGTTGGGATGAAGCAGGAGAGTAAAATGGCAAACAAATCTGAAAGCCCACGGGGCACGAAAGCCTGGCAGGCAGCTCTTTGGTTTGGACAGGGTAGCCCACATCTACAGAAACTTGGCTCCATCTCTGCAGGACGGTTTTGTTCACCCCTTTCTGCCTCACAAGCACACATTCTGGGGCCTGGCTGCCCTGGCAAGGTTTGAGATGGGTTTGGGTATGGTATGGAGACGTCTTCAATCATGGGAATTTTTCACTGGCGTCTTAGGGGAGCAAAGGCTGACCCTCCTCCTTAGGTGGCTCAGTAGCAGGCTGGGAGTCAAGCAGCAGTGACTCTGAAGGATCGGGTTATGGTGGGTTTGTTAGTTTTTTTAAAAAAAGTTATCATTAAGTCAACATTTTGCAAAAAGGTTAAGTCATATTTTCTTCTGTTATACTTGGTTTTCTATATGATCAGCTGATGGATGTGCAGTGGGTTCTCCAGCCATGTGGCAGTAACTGTCACTGCTCACCTGTGCTGTGGTTCTCAGCAAAGCCAACCTCGGGGGGGTGCAGGGGATGCAGCAGGGGATGGGCTGCACCTGAACAGCTCAGAGGAAGGGAGCTGTGGCCCCTGACTTGGTAACCCAAAAGATATTATCAGTGAAAGGCCTTTTTCTTCTTTTTTTTTTAACCTTCATTCTCCATTCCCATATTTACTGCAAATATTTGTCCAGTAGCCAGAAAACTATTTCTCTGTGGTTTTGGTCCTGAACACCTGCCTGCCTCTCTCATGCCTCCCTCTCCCTCCCCCCTCCCCTCTCTCTCTCTCTCTCTCTCTCCGGGGGTTCAATGCAAACCACCCCCAGATACCCCTGGTTCACAGGCAGGTCCTTTGTAGCAGCAGAGGTCTTGCTCTTGCTGGTGAGGGTCCACCCTCACACCATCACAGCAGTGCCATGGGCAGTGTGGCACGGCACCCCCAGCCCACCCGCTGCACCCCCTACACGCCTGCTTGTCCCCGCAGCATGGACCCCTGGACCACAAGTCGGTCCTGGAGGGTCCTGCAAACATTTCCCTGCGTCAGGTGGGACCCATGGGATGTGCTTCCCAGCCTGTGGGTCAGAAATATGCAGAAAGGCCAAAAGGAAGGTTCTTGACCTCACCAGGTCAAGACTGACACGAAGTCCTGGACCCCCAGTTCTTTCCAGCTGAGGGAGCAGTGGAGTCCCCTGGCAGCACAGGGAGAACCAGGGGGCACCCACCCCCTGCCGCATCCCCCACCCCATCCCAGTGTTCGGGGATCAACAGGCTGCGTGGACACCATCAACACAGCAACCATGGCACGCTGGCAGGAACAGCCTGGGAACTGTGTAGGCAAACAACAATGTATTTCTCTCCTTTTTCCAGCTCCCCAGTGCCCGTTCCCACAAGTCCAGTATGGGAGGAGAGTGACCATCGCTCGACGTTTCTACAGGGCAGGGAACACTGTGAGCTTCAGGTGCAACCCAGGGTACACCCTGCAGGGCTCCCGCACCAGCACGTGTGGAGCTGACTTCAGATGGAGCCCACCTCTGCCAACGTGCAAAAAAGGTGAGTGTCCCAGGGTGGTGACAGCCACGGGGGGAAAGATCCCTCCTGTGTCTTCCCAAATTTGGGGGGAACACAAAGCCGGGCTGCATCTGTCCTTCTGGCTTCGCTTCCCAAACCGAAGTGCTGCCAGCTTGGCTCTCAGAGGGACAGACACAGCGCAGGACAAAGGAGCTGGGGTGGAATCTGGGGGTGGCTGCAGCCTGCCCTGTCTGGGGCTGCGAGAGGGATGGGGAGATGTTGACCCTGGGGCTGAGCTGCTGCATGGCAGGAGGCTGTAACCTGCCCAGGAGCCCCCAGCCAGCGCGGGGAGGGCAGGACCTGCTGCCCCAGGGGGATTTCTGTGACTCTGCTTCTGGTCAGGTGTGGGATGTTTTCATCTTCCTCCTGGAACGGGAAGTAATCACAGCTTCTGCTCACTGTTCTTCCTGCTTTCATGTCCACTTGCATCTTCTGCCAAATCACATGATGTGCCTGTGAGTTCTCCTCTTGGGACTGTCCTCATTATTAGTAATTTCCTCCAGACACAGCGCGATTTAAATCTTGGTGCTGCTGTTAACCTTTTGTTAACTACTGCATTGACAGAGAAAATGCAAAAAAAACTGAGCAGAATTCAGGATATTACCCTGATATTACCCAAACAGTACACAGAATGGCAAACAGCACACCCACAGGGCAAATTTTTTCCCCTCTCCAGAGGTGACATGTCC